>BLXT01008590.1:5509-36557 GCA_019648995.1 Plakobranchus ocellatus | reverse complement strand
AGTAGTAGTAGTAGTAGTAGTAGTAGTAGTAGTAGTAGTAGTAGTAGTAGCAGTGGTTGCAGTAGTTGCGGTAGTAGTGATAATATTGGACATAGGAGTAGCAGCAGAAGAAGCTGAAATTATTTCTAAGGAGCGAAACCATTTTTTTGTAATGCATGCCCATTAACAGAGGCAGATAATGCAAAGTGTTTTATTATCCTATTAACTCTGTTATATAGCCTACTTAGTGTATTGAATCTGTTCTATAATTAATTTATATCGAATGTGCTGCTGTTTCACTCAGAGTTTTTCTTATGTGTATGTGTATCCTTGGCAGACGTAGCCTTTATTAAATCATTCATTCGCCCTTGTGCTAGACATTTAAAATACTGGGTGCTACTATGACTAATTATAAATACACATGCTACTACAGTACACTAATAGGAGTATATCATTGTTGTGATAATCTTTTCAGCTTTTATAATTCTTTTTTTTTTCTATGAGCCTTGACCAAGGGTGGTTCATGTAAGGGTTTCCACATAATTGCTAGAATGTATAATCAATATCAATGCTCTTACATTAGGCCTCTTAGACTAAAGGAATTTTGTTACATTTTAATCTCGGTAATTACCATAGGTATTTCTCACAGAACAGGACATGCCTGATTGCTGTGAACGTGTTATTGTGATGTTATAGTTCCACAGCCATTCAACTACGATAAGCTGCATATGCTAACTATATTGCCTGATTAATTGGTTAAGACTCAGAAGCAGATGTAATCAATATTTTTGCTAATCCATCCCTTCAATATATGAGCATCCACTTGATTCTTAAATATTTCTTATGAAATGCAATATGAGTGTTTAGTTCAGGATACAATTCTTAGTAAAGCATTTGTTATGTATTTCTTATGCATGTTTTATGCGTAAAACCCTGGTTGTATGGTTTATTTTCAGATATGCTCTCTAATAGCTTCTGACTGGGTTTAGGGTTTTTGTGTTTTTCAGTTTTGGGATCTTTTTGGGTTTTAGTTCATTTATACGCTTATTGTTTGCTGGATTATCTTTGATTTTCCTTTGTTCTTGATTCACGCAACAATAGAAATTTACAATCTTAGGCTTCAATAAAGTACAAACTGACTGCAAATATTAAAAATAGAAAGAAGTTCTCTTCGCATCATTTTACCTACATCCTTATCTGTTGTGCCTTATCACTCAGCATTGTTTGTCTATGTTTGGACTTAGTAGAAGCTCGCTAGGTTCAGTAAAATATACAAAGGGCTTCTGGCGTTGTCATTTATAAAATAATAATAATAAATCAAAATTATTTATCAAACACCACCACACGACAAGCTATCATATATAATCGTATAATTTAGATTTGTGTAATCCATAATAATTTAAAAAGGCATTTATACAAATACAGAAGAGACTTTTAGTAGGCAGTATTTAGATCAAAACAGTATGAAATCCAAGGAAATTGTAGGGTTTTTTTTTACATATATAACAGGTAATTTAAAGCTTTGACGGATGGGTTGAAAGATACAGTATACACCAAAACTTGTAAATAATTTTGGGGCGTCTTGGGTTGCATTTACTATTTATTTATCTACGATTTTTGGCACCTGTTAAGCTGGATGATCATTAGCAATTCATGGCTAAATCCTGGATCGAAACAATAAAGATAATATTGTCCAAAACATATATATATATATATATATATTTTCCAAAACATATATATATATATATATATATATATATATATATATATATATATATATGTAATGTAAAGAAAGGTATTTTTTGCTAGCTAGGTAACCCAAATTGCGTCTAGGAAAAACTAAGTGGCTTCTGAGCTCTTAACACAGAAATTCGTTGTTCTTTGACTTCAATATTATATAGGTGTTCGAGTAAAAAAAGAGGCAAAATGGGATTTAGTAAGATTATAAAAAACTTAGTGGATACATGAATGAGTCTCCTTTTGATGTCTAAGCTCAAAGAACGACCAAAAAGGAATTGAACATGTTAGTCAATATTTCTTTATTTTCTTAATTTATCTGAGTTAGTCATGCCCGCAACTAGTTTCACTTATCTGAGATTGCCGCATGGCTATAAAGGGCAGTTATAATATCAAACACGACGGACAAGCCAAACATCTTTACCTCCATTCATATAAAGGGAACACATGGAATATACAATAAAACCGGTCAGAGTCAATTCAGCAATACTGTTTGATGTAGGGCATGAGATGTCCATGGTCCGATCATCTACCATGGCGAATCGAGGGTTCCTGCAATATGTGAAGGAAGTGGAATTTTCTCCTCTGTAACTGAGATGAAACCGAGGAAAGTAAACTGAGAAAAGAAACAAAAATAAAGCGCATCAAACAAAAAAATTCGATAAAATAGGATTTATGTATGGAAAAAATATGTAAATTAAAAAAATCGGATTTAATTGTGTTGCCCGCAAATTTGAGAAGAATTAAAATGAAATAGAAAACTAAATTGCTCATACAAAACTTACAAAAAAGGTAGAGGCTATTAAAAGAAAATATAAGCAAGAAATGCCTAAGTAACCTGTATTCACCTCCATTGCTGACCACTCTGATCCAGGTGAGAGGCTGAGGTGTCTTTAGTCTAACGGTGATGGAGAGGAGATTTCGGTCAAAACAAGTTCTATCATCATTGTCTAGTAATTGTAGTACCAGGGGTGGTTTAGGTGGCGAGAAAGTAGCAAATCTGATGTAAAATTCGGACACAGCTGGTTGGAGAGAAAGAGCAAGAGAATGACGAACACACGTTTTCATGTTTAACGACAACAAAATACATCTAATACATAAAATACATATATACATATATATATATATATATATATATATATATATATATATATATATATATATATAATATTATGTATATACATACATACATACATACATACATACATACATACATACATACATACATACGTATATACATTCATACATACATACATACATACATACATACATACATACATACATACATACATACATACATACATACATACATACAAACATACATACATGCATACATACATACATACATGCATGACAATTGCATTACGAAAGATGCAATCCCAAACTAAAAAAAAAATCAAAAATCAATGACATGACGCATCTTGTTTAAGAACCGTTGCTAAAATAATTTTAGTTTTAATAAACAAACAACAACAAAAAATTGTTATATATGACTGTGAACCTCTGCAGATACTAAAAGTAACAACTGAAGAATAAGTTTTATTTAAATCTGTATACTGAGGAAGTCCACAGAGGATTGAAACAATTATCTTAGTGTTAACAGGAAAGAAATAATGTTTTGGCAAGATAAATTATAGTAATTAGGCAAGATGCATCTTCATGATTTATATGAGTTTCAAATCAAGATTTAGTACTCGGCAATGGTAAGAGAACTTTTATTTAACTATCTACAATTTTGGTAACCTCTTGACATTCAGCGACAGCGTTAATCACCTAAACCGTTTTCAGATCAAATATCTTGATATCGCTGATGTCCAATCAATGTTACGCTCCGCTTCCTTTCCTTCTCTCTCTCTCTCTCTCTCTCTCTCTCTCTCTCTCTATCTATCTATCTATCTATCTATCTATCTATATATCTATCTATCTAACTATCCGTCTATCTATCTATCTCTCGCTCTCTCCATCTCCACCTTCTCCTTCTCTCAACATCTGTTGTATGATTGCTTAGGGAGTTTTAGATCGAGGGCATGAAGTAGAAGTAGACATTTATATAACTCCATGTAGGGATTTCTAACAAATTACTGCGAGTATCATAAAATTAAAAAGTAAGGAAACTTCCACCGGCCCAAAGATAGGACATAAGCTTTCCTGTGAGAGATTGCATTCATCATTACAGTAAAGACAATATTTTAAATAACGCTTAAGCTTTGTGATTCGTACGTGTCTATGTATCCATCCATTTTTTTTTTATAAAATCATGTTTACTTAGTGTATTGGAGTTTGGTCAATGATCGATGGCTTTAATACTTAGGTAACCTATGTGCTTTTTTCATATTTGAAATGTGAGGTTTTTGATCAGAGTACTCTGTTGGTCTTTGGGATGCCTGGTCATTGTTGATTATTATTCGTGGTGGTCAGGTTTGGTTCGGACTGTTTGGCAGATTGTCCAACATTCTGTTTAAAACATGTTTGACAAGTGATGTGATAGATGATGGCGTTAGACTTGTATGTGTGGTGAGTCCTGTTTGATATTACGTGCATGTAAAACAACAGAGGACTTCGAGACGGGTTTGTATGCATAATCATGCACAATTTTATATCTGGAAGAATGATATAGGACGAAACTGATGTTATTAGTGCTGCTTGTGGAATAAACTGTATGTACCTAAGGTTTTCACGTCTGCGGAAGTCTGCAACTGGTAGGGTAGTGATTGTTGTTTTTTTTTTTTTTTGTTTTTTTAATGTGGTTGTTTTTTTTTTGTGCATGGCCAGTGCGTGTAAAAAAGGAGACGATGTTTGTTCTGAAAAAAAGAGGAAAAATTTGCTAAAGGTCAGGCTGCAAACATCAACGAATAGTTTCATATTTGGTTTTTAGTTTAGTAATTTCTCTATTGTATTATTGTAGGTATGGATCTTTGTTTAGCGATTAAACAATGAGATTTAGAGGCAAGCCGCGAGATTTAAGTTGTGTGGACATTTGTTAAGTCTCTATCTGAGTGCCTGTCCCATCGAGCAGATTCTGATGAGTCGAAAAGCTAAGCTGTAGAGTGTGTCTCTCTTTCGTCTAGTCTTAGTGACATAATTACGGTGTTAATAATAATCTAAGAGATTTAATTTGATTTTTGTATAACCAGTCGACGACAGGTGATCTCAGGCTTTCAGGCCCTCCGTCTGACCGAGGCACCAGTGGCGCGGCTCGAACCCGCAACAGAACGGTCCGTACAGATCTCATGGCCACTGTGCCACCGATTCCCTAGTATCCGATAAGACAAAGTGAAGATTGCGTCTTAAACTAAATATGCATGAATGATACTTTCGTCGTAAGCTTTATTGATGATGAATCTATTGACATGTGTGATGAATATTTCCAGTTGGTCCAAGTGAACAAAGTATTGCTGTATCTGAACCAGCCTTAGGCCTAGCCCACTCCGGCCGTGGGGCTCAGCTGGTAATGCACCAGCGATAGCAGCGCAACAATTTAGCCTTAACTTTCTCTAACTGACACACCGATCCAGCCGTGGCAATTCACCTGTTGACTGTGCATTTGTTTGCTGCGTGCAGTAAAATTCCTGGTGATCCATGTTGATGGAGACTCCCTCGATTCGTGTAAAAATTCGGGTTTTCGACAGATTTTCTATTAAATATGTTTTTTTTTTTTTTTAGACGCGAAACTTCATTTGGATAGTTTGATTATGTCGGTCTATTTGTTAATATCTTATACGATATAATTTGTTATTCATCAGGCCATATCAGTTATGGGCATCGGAGAAAAGTTATAGATAGCCCAATGCATCGGTCCAAAACTGAAGATCGGAGTAGGCCTTTTTCATGTATTAAGTATTGTAGACATGGCTTCGAACAGATCATCTAAACTGGATGATTTTAATCTCCTATTTCTGATAAGATCTCATAAAATCTATACAGGTAGGCCGGCATCTAATGTAATTCTAGATTAAATACACATGAACCATAGATCTAGCTGTGGACTAAGATTTTCACTCTAGATAGATATGGATATAATAATCCAAACCTAAATTGGATCGAGATTCAAAGTTTCAAGAGCTCTCTCTCTCTCTCTCTCTCTCTCTCTCTCTCTCTCTCTCTCTCTTACACGTTCAAGGCCACACCACTGTGTTGCGTGTGGCAAAACAGTGCCGGCGGTAACCAGTAGGAATATGGAAACTCTGCAATTTTTCGTGTAATGACAATGAGTTTGAAAGGTTTTTTGTAAATTATATCCCAAATGATCATGGTATAATAACTACATCATTTGTTTGTTCTAGACCAAGATTTTGACTCAATATAGATCTGGATATAATCCAAATCTAAATTGGATCTAGATTCTCAGTTTTAAGAGCTCTCTCTCCTAAAGAAGCGCTAGATATCAAGAATATATACGCTATTACCATCTATCAAGTTCAAGGCCACACTACTGTATTGCGTTTGGCAAAACAGTGCCGGCGGTAACCAGTAGTCCTATGGAAACTCTGCAATTTCTCGTATAATAACAATGAGTTTGAAAGGTTTTTTTTTGTCAAAAATATCGCAAATGATCATGGAATAATAACTTCATCGTTGTAATAAAATGCCATTTGTCGCCACTTCTCGTAAAGGGGCGGTTGTTTATGTTTCGTAATATAAGGTCACAGTCGTGGGTATGCACTACACCCACAGGAATTAAGGCAAGGGAAACCGATAGCTTTAGTGCGCATCTTCTAGATACGTTAGATGATAAGATGTTCGGGGACCGTCTTTCTCGCTGAAAGACGACGTCAGTAACAAAGAACTTGAATTAATGAGAGTAGGAGGCCTACGCTTCTACCTAGGTGTTCGGGGGAAAGTACGCAATTGGGGATTGACTCATTGGGTTTTCCTGCACCGCTTGCTTGACATTGAACAAATTTAATTTAAATCGGAAGTTAGGGGTTCCGGTGTATGTCGGTAGTTATGACGAGTAGGTGTTGATTGATTGAATCAGAAGTGATGGTTTCCGGGTGGGAGTTGATCACAATGATTGAATGAATAGAATCGGAAGTCACGATTTCCGGGCAGGTGAATAAGGCTTGGCAATTGATCTTGTATAAAAGACAGTAGGTTCTCACAGTTTGATCAGATCATCAGCAGCGATTGCTGTATCTCGTCAAGGAGACGTTTACTCTCTTACTTTGGAGTCACCAGGACTCTTGTCGGCTCACGGCGGTTTGAGCACGACGTATTATAAGGCCATATTATAGGCCAACGTTTCTCACGAAGAGAACGTGTGCAGAGGCTCTGTGTTGAGCTACCAGATTGCTTTGGCAATTGGTCAATTTCTATCGGCTCTGGTGAGAATTGTGATTACCTACTCTTTAAGAATTAATACTGTTTCTTTTTACTAGGCAAAGTGCCTATAAGGTGTGATTGATTCTCTTTAATCGGTACTTGCAATTAGTGAATGATGTAGAGATTACAGTCAGTTAAAGACGTGTGTTGCTAATGCGTTAAACGTCATGTAACAGAACTTTTCAAGAATACTAAGCAAGCTTATTCATCAGCCAAGCATAAATTGTAAGTAATGTGATAGCTCATTCTGTTTTAACTTCGGTCAATTGGTTATCTAAATGTATGAGAGTTACGACGCTATAAGGAGAAGCAGTTGAAGTATTAGTGACCAGTAACAATAATGTTTGAATAAGCCGCTATGGCATGAGTGCATAGTGTAATAATTTAAACTCTGCTACTTAACTATATTTTAGTGAAAGAGCCGAGTGAGGTCGGGCTACAAGTACCAATCATCCCAGAGTATCAGCTCTAGTGTCCAGATTTGGGACAACAAGTTTTAAGCATAAAAAGATATTAAGAAAGAATATACCCATATTTAAATAAAGGTTCGAACGAACATTATAATACGGAACACTTTGAGGTGAAGTTTTGTAAATTAAACGTTAATCAACCATCTGCTGATCAAGCGAGGGACAACCGGACCAGGGACAGATGCAACTCTCAAGGGAAAGCCTTAATAAATGACATTTGTTATAGTGATTTTTAATCAAGTGTATTAAGTGCTGAAATGTAATTTATCTATGTGTGATTGGAGGTTGCAACCTGGCTGAAGGGGTAAAGTGGACATTAAGAATTTTGGAACTGTTGTTGTTTTATCAGCTAATTTTAATTTCTCTTTCATATGGTAAATTTACACCTTTATTTAACTAAGTTTATCACCATCATTTATCTTCTTAATGCCATTTCTTTAATAAACTTTTAATTTGTCTTAGTAACTATCAAAACTGTGTTGTGTTGGTGGTATTGGAAACGTGTCATTCATTGCAGTCCCAACCCAGTTACAATCTGTGTTCGCGATTGGCGTGATCGCTAACCCACGGCTGCGGGGTAACTGAGCGTTTGAGATAATCCTTTATTGTCATCAAAACACAAATATAGTAGACTACTTAGTGCACCGATGTTTAATTACGCATGTTATGGTTGTAAAATTTGGCTTTAGTCACTGTTAACGACCTCAGTATTTAAACTTTCACGGGTTAACGGCCAGATGCGGTAAGAGTGTCTGACAGGGTTGCTAAGGGCAGTGGATCTCAGGAATTCATTAGCTTAACGAGCCGTGTAGGTTCAGGTACAAAAGGTCCCTATAACTTGCGACAAGTACGAGGTATTCGTGCATGAATAAGAAAAGATAAACAAATAATTTTTCCCTACTGTGGATAAAGCAGCAGGGTGCAGGGACGCGCCTTAGTCAACCCCAGGCTAAGCGTTAAGCGAATACTAAATTAACAGAAATACCGGTATCACAATCAGCTAAGAGAAGCCATCCCAGGCTTTGCTTCTTAGTGAGCTCTTATAGATAGCTCCGTTTGTTAACGTAAAATACGATTTGATACGGCCACCTCAGGCTGAAGGATAAAGCGTTATTTACAAATAACTATATTTTGACGGGCGGGACGTCACCGTAATTTATACAAAAAAGTTTGTACAATTGATTGTATTGTAAACTGACCGCGAGAGTCAGGGGAATAACCGTTGTGAATACGGTTTATAGTATTACAATTTAAATTCTTTGGCTGGGACTAGGCCACGAGAAGTCGAGTACTATTTATATTTATATATTTGCATAATTGTATTATTCACTGGCTGTGGCAATCAGAGTGAATTTATTGCCTTGGGCGAATATTATCTGTTGTGATTAGTTGACTTTATCTTCGTTAAAGGTCAACTAGACTCTAATTTTAAGGGTTTGTAAGAATCAGTTTTGTGAGTAACTGAATTAATTGTAGTCTAATTCAAAATGGCTGACGTAGAGAAACAGCTTCAAAAGTTGATAAAAGTTGGAGGAAAAATGGGAATGCACGGAGAAGAGTTGCGGAAATGGGCAGACAAACAACTCGAAGATGAGCGACAAGCTAAGAGAGAGGAGAGAGAAGCTCTCACTTTGAGGATCAAAGAAGAAAGGGAGAAGATTAAAGAGCAGGCCGCATTGGCGGAAAAACAGATAGAACTGGAAAGGCTTCGGTCAGTGAACAGCACGCCACAAGCCGCTTCTCCAGCTCTCTCGGAGGGAAGCCCACCAGTTAGGAGCTCACTGGTAAAAAGTCCTCAGCTGCCATGCTTTGAAGAGGCGAAGGACCAAATCGACAGCTACCTCCTACGCTTTGAAAGATATGCAAGCGTCAACGGCTGGAACAGATCAGACTGGGCAATACACCTGAGTGCGTTTCTGAAAGGAAAAGCCTAGGACGTCTATACGCGTCTGAGCGAGTCCGAATTTTAAAGCGCTACAACTTAACGCAAGATGGCTTTCAAGAGTGCTTTCGCAAGTGCCGACCAGAGCAAGGGGAAAGGATAAGTCAGTTCAAGACAAGGATTGTCGGGTATCTAGACCGATAGATTGAGCTGTCAGGAAAGAACAAAGGAAACCCTGAGGACCTCATAGACTTGTTCGTCCAGGAACAGCTAATGAGCGCTTTCAGCAGGGACTTAGTGGTATTTCTTAAGGAAAGAAAGCCAAGTCGGCGGACGAATTGGTCGATCTGGCAGAAAAGTATGTGGAGGCCCATGGCACCAGCGGTGCATTCTCAAAGGAATGACAGTACTCACCAACACGGAAAAAGGTGGAGTTAAATCGACACCGCTTGGGGCAGCAGCGAGCACGGGAACACCAGCAAACAATTTAAGGTGCCACCGTTGTAATCGTTTGGGGCACATGAAAAAAGACTGCAGGGCGAAAGTTCAAGCCTCGATTGCCGTAACGGAAAAATACTGTACTTTCTGTCATCGGCGGAACCACCGAGTGGATGAGTGCTGGGAAAAGAAAAGGCGAGAAAGCAGAAAGAATGTAGCAGCAATAACACGGGGCGCCGAGCCGCCATCTTCCGATCACCAAAGTGTGAATTGTCCAAGCCACAACCACATCGAACTGAAGTGCGGATGCACTCTGCCAATGTTGTCGGCCGCATGTTCCGGCCATGTACAGACCTCTCCCAAAATGCCAGTCGTTGATGGCTGGGTGAACGGGAAAAAGGTCAAAGTGCTGCGTGACAGTGGAAGCAGCTGCGTTGTGGTCAGGAAAGGACTAGTGAAGCAACACGTTAAGAAAAATGGGAAACAACAACAAGTGTACGTTTACCTTGCAGACGGCAAGGCTGTACTCGCTTCAGTAACAGAAGCTCATCTGGAATCCCCCTATTTCACGGGAAAGGTGTCAGCATTGGAAATGGCCAATCCAATGTATGACGTCATTCTTGGAAACATCCCAGGTGCCAAGTGCCCTGGTATTTCTCTACCTGAGCCACCACCAGAAAACAAAGAAATATACAAGCCACAGGAGGACGTCATGGCAGTGGAGACTCGGGCCGGGAAAATGCGACGGACCAAGCCTCTATTGACCTCGCCTCCCATAGATAATGTTATTTCAATAATCGAACTGAAAAATGTACAGGAGCAGGACGAACCCTTGGCTATATGCAGGAAACTTGCAGACACAGGAGAAACCCGTACGTCTGACAAGGAAAACAGTACGAAATACGGGTATGACGAGAAGGGCATTCTCATTAGGATGTTCACAGTAGGACACAGGAATGTTGAAGAAGGCAGCAAGCAGGTAGTAGTCCTTCAAACCCTTAGAAACAGGGTAATGAAAGCGGCCCACGACAATATAGTGGGAGGACATCTTGCTGCAAAGAAGACAACTGACAAAATCCTGTCAGAGTTCTTCTGGCCCAACATTTGGGAGGATGTGAAGAGATATTGTCAGTTCTGTAATGAGTGTCAGTGGTCATCCCCCAAAGGACAAACGGCCAAAGTTCCAGTATCTACAGTACCGCTTATAGATGAACCATTTTCAAGAGTAGCTGTGGACCTGGTCGGACCAATTGTTCCATCGTCGGAGCGCGGCTTCAAGTACATCCTCGTGCTTGTGGACTACTGCACTCGCTATCCAGAGGCTGTACCACTAAAGTCCATTACAACAGAAGCAGTAGCGGAAGCACTGGTAGACATCCTCAGTCGGGTAGGAATCCCGAAGGAGATCCTAAGTGACCAGGGAGATTTAATGGCAGAAATCTGCAGGCTTTTGTCAATAAGACAGCTAACTACGTCACCGTATCACCCGCAGTGCAACGGGTTGGTAGAAAGGTTTAATGCCACCTTAAAGAGCATGTTGAAGAAACTTGCAGCTGATAGACCCAAGGATTGGGATCGTTATATTAGCGCAGCGCTCTTCGCTAATCGAGAGGCACCTCAAGAATCATTGGGCTTCTCGCCCTTTCATCTTCTGTTTGGTCGGCCAGTGCGTGGTCTTATGACAATTCTACGTGAATTGTGGACCAAGGAGATCGAGGAAGACAAAGTGAAAACTACCTACCAGTACGTGGTAGATCTGAAGGGGAAGATTGAGGAGGTCATCAAACTAGCCCAACAGAATCTCAGTTCAGCGTCATCCAGGTACAAGACCCACTTTAACAAAAGGGCCAAGTCAAGGTCATTTTATGTTAGAGACAAGGCATTGATTTTGCTACCAACTAAAAGCAACAAACTACAACTCAAGTGGCAAGGACCCTTCCATGTGGAGAAGAAAGTTGGGGACAACAGCTACATCATTGACGTCAACGGACGTAAGCGCACATACCATGCTAATCTGCTAAAGAAATTTTACCAGCGAGGCGGCGATATTGATCAAGATAACGGTATCCTGCAATGCGCAGTAGCAGCAAGGGTGGAAGAAGAAGCTGAAAATGACCAAGAGTGAAGGTTGGAGAACCCCACTCTTAAACAAACAGAGACGCTGAAGGATGTGCTTATAAATAGTGATCTTACTCAAAAGCAGAGGGATGAACTGAAAGAGCTTCTAAAGAACTTTAAGTATGTCATGACTGACGTGCCAGGACGCACCAACATTTATACATATGACCTAAAACTCACCTCAACCACCCTAATACGTAAGAAACCATATCCGGTGCCTCAAGCGTTGAAAGAAACTCTACGTGAGGAAATAAAGGCGATGCTGGATGCCGGCATCATCGAGCCATCAGAGAGGCCATACTGGTCTCCGGCAGTAGTGGTCAAGAAAAAAGATGGTACAAACAGACACTGCGTGGACTTCAGAGATTTAAACAATACTACTGAATTTGACGCAGAACCAATGGAAAGACTGGATGACTTATTCCAGCAGATAGGGATAGAAAGCAATTTCGTCAGCAAAATTGATCTGTCGGAAGGATATTATCAGATTCCTCTTGCAGAGTCAGCCAAACCAATGACTGCATTCGCAACGGAACTTGGATTGATGCAGTTCAGAGTCCTGCATTTTGGACTTCAAGGTGCGCCCGCGGCATTCTCGCGAATGATGCGTAAGGTATTGTCGGGGCTCAGTAATGTCAAAAGCTACATCGACGACATTGTCGTGCATCATGCGAGATGGGACGACCATGTCAAGGGACTACAACTAGTGCTACAAAGACTCAAGGATGTTGGATTGACAGCACGACCCTCGAAATGTTCACTAGGTTTTCAACAAGTAGAGTTCCTGGGACACCAAATCGGAAATGGAAAACTGGCGCCCACTGCAAGCGAAGTGGAAGCAATTAGGAACGCAGAGCCACCTCGAACCAAGAAGCAGCTGCGGAGCTTCTTTGGACTAGCAGGATTCTATCGACGTTACGTTCCAAACTTCTCAGCGGTGGTGAGTCCGCTAACCGATGCCACGAGGGCTGGCATGCCAAACAACATTCGATGGGAAGAACCACAAGAGAGAGCATTCACATATGTAAAGAAATGCTTGTCTTCAGAGCTAGTGCTCAGACTCCGAGTCTTTGAGAGACCCTTCATCCTAGCAACGGATGCAAGAGACACGGGAGTTGGTGCTGTGTTTCAACAGGAATACGAAGATGGAACATTCCCTGTGGTATAATCAAGTAAGAAACTTCTACCAAGAGAACAGCGGTACTCTGTGGTGGAAAAAGAATGCTTAGCGCTATTTTGGGCTGTTAAAAATTTGAGCATCTACCTTAATGGCAGGGAATTCATCGTGGAGACTGATCATGCTCCTCTTCTTTACCTGAACAAGGAAAACGGCAGGTTGATGAGATGGGCATTACTCCTACATCAATACCGATTCCGTCTTGTGTCCGTCAGGGGTATTGATAAACATGGGCCGGATTTTCTGTCGCGGCTTAATGAGTAATAGCATTTTGTAGTCGTTGATTGTTTAGTTCCAAAAATTAATGGAATTTTTGTCATGAGGGGGGAGAGATGTAACAAAATGCCATTTGTCGCCACTTCGCGTTAGGGGGCGGTTGTTTATGTTTCGTAATATAAGGTCACAGTCGTGGGTATGCACAACACCCACAGGAAATAAGGCAAGGGAAACCGATAGCTTTAGTGCGCATGTTCTAGATACGTTAGATGATAAGATGTTCGGGGACCGTTGACGTTGTTTAGCCGTAGTTTTTAGTATTTTTATTCCAGTAGATGGACACGTACTTTATTTGATATGGAATTGCTGACTTTTGTATACTTTTGATGTTTGATGATGATACCTAATTTTGGTGGCGGGATGTTGTATTCATTTGATGAATTCGTGTCTTTGTTATGACCATGTGTTTTGTGACAATGATGTACTATATATATATTCGCTGGATGGCAAAGACAACCAGTTGAAGGTTCAATCACGTATTTTAAGCAACTGTAATATCAAGCCAGTTTTGAGATTATTTATGAACTTGATGCACATGTAAGGTGATGCTCACGAGTTGAAGCATGAATTGGAGTTTATTTGTTTCCTAGAGCTAGGGCTACTCAGATGGAAAAAATGGAGATATAGTCTCATTTTTTTATAAGAAAAGGAGGGATGTAACATTATTCAGTCCCACTCCCTTGTCAGTCATTATTCATTCCCGAATGGTTGTCTCACGTGTATCTGTTTTCAACTACTCTTTTTTATCAAAGTAACGATCTGCCGCTAGACCACCAAACTAGAAGCATAAATTTCGGGCAGAGAATTCTCACCCGTGGAGAGGAAATCTGATGTTGGTTAAATACCGGTTTCAGGGAAGAAACTCTTAGTGTCATTTGTTTTTCTCAGGTCCATAGGTGCTTTTGCGGTACGTCTAATTATTCAGGGGTAACGTTACTCATTGCTGGCACCTTCTCGGGCCCAGCTTGTCGAAATAAATCACCACGATCTATTCAGTCGTTTTTTAGTGTCTTTGTATGTGTCTTCTTAAAGAAACAATACTGTTTCCGCCCAAGACCCCACCTTGACTTTCTCTGAGCCTATATGTACGATGATCATTCAGTTAGTGTAACTTTACGCCTGTTCAGATGCCGAGGTAGAGGTAGTTGTTTTTGAGAGCAGAGAGATAGATGTAAAGACATGTAGCCACGAGCAAAGCTCGAATAGCTGTTGTCAATTTATTAGTTTTTTTATAGTCTTTTTTTTTTATTTAGGAAGGTCTCGAAGTCTAAACATGTATTTTTTTTTAAATTTCTCGCCCTGTATGGGGAGGGGGGACCTTAGAGTAGGGCTAGAAGTATAGGTTAGGTTAGCTGTTCTTATTTCCAGAACATTAGAATGTAGAGTCTACGCCACCCAGCGAGCAGCACATGCATGTATAACCTTAGAATGCTCTTTATAATATTATATCCTAGTATGTAGTCAAGTAAACTTTATAACCAGATGAAACGTGTTATTGCATCAATTCAAAATACTGGATCTGTCATGTTTGTGTGATGTAAAAGTATCAGTTAGGAAGCCTTGATGTGCCAGGCGTCACAGTGAAGGGTTTGAGCCAATAGATAAAACCCACTATACGATCCGATGACGGCCTAGTCACTTTAGTCATGAGGCCTGCGTTTATGCAACACACGCGATCCTCAGCTTATTCCCATTTACCTTTAAAAAGAAAGCACCCGCGCGGTTCAGACGCTGCTGTGCTTCATGGGCTGATGGAGGCCGCCCTTTTCCTGGGATAAATGCCGGAGCCTGATCTCCTCATTTACTGCATGGCTCTTCGGAGGAACTTCCGCATAATTTTAGCTGCCATACTCATGACAACTGGTCAGCGCTCCAGAGGATTCCGTTCACGGGCTTATCGGGCCATCCGCTAGGGCGGTGTTCGACCACTTCCCGGCATTCGGATGAAACATGCGTAACCGTTTCTTCCTGTTCACCGCAAAAACGACAGGCAGTAGTCTCGGACCAACCGTGTCGTGCTCGGTCCGCCAGGAAGAGCGTGTGTTTCGCTCTTGCACGAAAGATTTGTACAGCGTCACTCCTGGGCAGACTTTGTAAATAATCACCCGCCTTGTAAGCTTCATAAAAATGAGGGAAACTTTCATCATTTGACAACTGAGTGGCACTCCAGAGCCTGGCGGTGCCGCGTTGCAAAACCGACCAAGCGTCTGACAGAGTTAGTGTTTTCCGTGGCTGTGGCATTGACCTTCCCTCGTTTGCTAGTCCATCGGCTATATTGTTGCCGAGGACCCCAACGTGGGACGGAATCCACTGGACCACTGTCTGCGCTGCCTCTGTCTTCAGCAAGTAGTCCGCTAACAGCACCGCCTCTCCCACACCTTCACTTCCAGAACCTCCGAGGGCCTGCACCAAAGCCCTGCATTCGGTAAAGATGACCACGCCCGGTAGCGCGGCTCCATCCCGCTGCTTCTCTATGACGACTTGTAGACATTCCGTGACGGCCATCAGCTCACATTCATAGCTGCACGATCGATCTCCTACTAGTCCGCATATCCGAGTTGTGCTACCGTCGGGCCAAAGGAAGTAGATCCCGCAGCCGCCAATCCCCGTGCCCCCGGATGAGGAGCCGTCCGACTCTTCCGTATCTGGCAATGGTTTCAAGTGACAGGGCTCTCATAGCGAGGGGGCACGTTTCGTCCTTTCTGCCCATCGGTCTGATGTAAAGCAGGTTTCAAGGGGGAGGGGGTGGGGGGTGTGCCGTCTCGGGGGCCCATAATGGCACGGGTAGCGGTGCCCGATCGGTGGGCACGCTGTATTTCTTTGAGAGGTCATGAGCCACGTTGAGGACTGACACTTTCTTGATTCTCTGGTGTTGCGTGGCAAAATCTTCCACCATTGTTTTCAATGGTGCTTCTTCGCCGGTTCGAAGGTACCTCTCTTTGCTCACCCCTTCTGAGTCCAAGCGGCTTACATCTGGCTGCGAGCTCCAGGGTCGCAATTGGGGTGCTCCGTAGAGCACCCAATACGAGACGGAGTGCCGCGTTCTGAACTTATCAAGCTTTTCCAAAGACTGGCTAAGTTCAGCACCGGGTTGGCGCGATCTAATTGTAGTCTAGAATAGTAGACTATCGAATCGAAGACAAATCTAAAGTGCATAAATAAAGTGAGGAATTGTTGAAAAGGGTTTTTCTTTACTTTGATGAATTAAATTTAAGAGTAAAAATCTCCAATATATCATGTTTTTCTCCGTATTAATAATGTGTCTTGTGAAGATGAGAATGAGGACAGTTTTAGATGAATTTTAGGCTCCATTAGGAAATAAAATTCTGCCCTGATGTAGACCTACATTCTTAAACGAAATATAAAATTTCAAAGAGCATAATAGAAACGCTCATAGGTCTAAATGCAAAGCGAGATTTCACGGAAATTCTATTAGAATTCGTGAGAAAATTGATCTGTATAATTTAGATATAATATAATAATAATGTTCTCGTCTAGATCTAGACTCCTATATCTATATTTAAATATGGATTAGTCTTCATTCACATTAAAAGATAGATTTCAAAGAATCAATTGCACAAAAATAAGTAAAAAGATACATTCAGACTTTAAAAGTATATTTGTAGGCTAATAATTGCTTTTTCTGAGTTTGGATTTGAACCAAAACGTCGCCAACTTCATTCTTGCAGCTCTTTCTTTTCTGTAAATAATGCTGAGTGGGGCTTTGTTTTGCCAGCCAGTGAGGGACCAGCACAGCTCGTTGGTGTGTACCATTTGACCCCGAGATAATGGCATAATACAATGCGCGCGATGCTATCACAATCAGTTTTACGACCGGGCTGGGTTAGTGCCAAACTGCCCTAGCCGCTGCTTCACCACTCCGGCTCAAAGGCTAGTGTGGGTTTGGCCTTAGGTGGACACCAACATTCTATCCTTACGTTATTGGAATAACTGGCGCTATATACGTGTACCCAGTCTGCACTTTGTGATTATAGATGAAGTTCCATTGGTGAATAAAATGTTGTTACATGTGATGATGATTGCAATAATAAAATATATAATAACTTTTCATCTTCAAAGAAATATGCAAATAGAAATGTAATAGGGTCTGACCGATAGGCTAGTTTCCAGAACATAATTGCTGCAGAAAATTTTAAATTAGCACACATGTTGTGTTTTAAATATTGAGGAAAAAAGATTTTGGCAAAAGCATTGTTATATTAGCTGCATAAACCATTCCAAACATATCTGCTGCAGTATTTTCTTCGGATATCCACCGACATTACTTACAATATAAGTATGTTCTCTGCACAGTCGTATTTACTGTTAAAGCTTTGTATTCTTCTCTAGACCCCCGTTATTTATTTATTTATTTATTTATTTATTTGTTTGTTTGTTTGTTTATTTATTTATTTATCTTGTTTCAATTGACTTTTTAAAGTAAGATTGTGTCTTTTTGAAAAAAAAAAGAAACCGTGTTTTTTTTTGTTTTTTTGGTATTTTGTTCAACTGTAGATCTATACTCCTCGTACATAAGTAAACCTATAGATCGAGACCTATTCTAGATGTTATTTAACGCACTCTAAGTAAAATATAAACAAATACATAAATCAAAACATACAAATCTAGAAAAGGATGAGATCTGTAGGTTTACTCCTTTGAAAAAGGTTACTGTATTTTAGATTTATCTCACGCCCATTATATTTTTTGAGGTGGGTCCTAAAAAAATCAGTTCTTAAATGAAACACGTTCTACACCTACGTCAAGTAAGTTTTTTTTTTTTTTTTCATTTTGCGCTCCTCTTTTCCTTACGAAATCGGTTCACTTCTTTCGTACCATTAGACTTTAAGCGCATGCTACATGTTATACATAATTTATCTATCTATCCATCCATCCATCCATCCATCCATCCATCCATCCATCCATCCATCTATCTATCTATCTATCTATCTATCTATCTATCTATCTATCTATCTATCTATCTATCTATCTATCTATCTTATATATGTGTATATTATATAATTATGTGTATATGCATATCTATATTATAAAAGGCATAACGACATCTAGGCTTGACGTTTCTGCCACTTCTCCTACATCGCTCTATACACAGTCTTAATGTTTTTTTGTTTTTTTTTGTTTTTTTTTGTGGAACATACTCTGCCTATCTTAGTGTCGCATATAGTAAATAAAAACCAAGGAATACTTACTGAGTTATATTTTCTATTTCAACAAACCTATTTTCGGCAATCACACATACACACATAGGCGCCCACACACACTCACACATTCGAAAACTTGTGCTGAAAAATAAAATAATACGTTATATTTTGAAACCGCGGCAATGACAAAGAGATTTAAAGAAGCACCAAACTATCATTTAAAAGACATAATTCACCTATTTCATCTTCATACCCCACCAAGTTTTATTTATTTCTGTAACCATAATCTATTAATTTTATGTTTTTTGTAATACATTTGATCAGAATTGTGGCAACGGAAGCCAAAAATTGCAGGCCATTTTCCAAATCTTAATGCTTGATTTTTATCGCCATTGCTAGATCTATATTACAGAAAATGTACAAGTATCATACATTAAACTAAACGGCAGTTTCTTAGCCGTTAGATTTTAACCAGTGCGCATGAATACAAATTAACCTGATTGAGAGCCCAGCCGTTTTATTGAGATAACCTTACAAATCTGCTGACTCAAAATACGCCGCAACCCAATGATCTGATGAGCAAACAATTTACGTTGATTGTCCGATGTGATATTTTTTTACATAATTAAGTGTACGCCTTTGAAAGCATCGTTTTTAAGTTTATTGCAATTAAGAAAAATAATGTTTTCAAAGGTCAGTCCATCACCTTTCGATCAAAACATGACCAACCACATTTGCATTTTTGCAGCTCCAACGAATGGCTTGAAAATTGCAAAACTTATATTTCCAAACCTGGCCCATTCAAAGGCCTATGGTGTCGATTTTTTAATGGAAAGCATATCGCAGATGATGAACAATGCAAAACTATGAAGCAATAACTCTGTGTTCATAACTTAAAATAAACCCATGTACAAAGGCTGCCAGTGTATCCTTTTTTCTTTCATTCTGTCTCTCCTTCTCTTCCTTCTTTTCTCTCTCCGGTCTAGATCTAGATCTTGTTTACTGCTGATGCCTTTTGTTATTGGTGTTAGGAAGCTAGACCTACCTTAAAACTATAGTTTTTACAGCCCACTAGTGATTATATTTGGATATCTAATCTAGATCTAGAGATCGAAGTTAATGTGGTAGTTTAATTTTTGAACTGGACAACGGCGTGGTCGAGGTGTGACACTCAGTGATGAGCAATGATATAAAATGGGCCTCAAATGTTAAATTCGTTAATTAAATGTTCATTTTGACAAAAAAAGAATGTTTGTTAACAGACTCATTTGTTGGTTAGAATGAACAATGGCGATGTGCATATGTGTCATCTATCTGTAAAACCAATTTGACCATCCATTCTATCAGCTGAAAACTACGTAATACTTTAGAGGTCATTTTCTCAAAACTATATTTCCTCAATCGGACCACTTTAAAAAGCCATAAATTTTCAACTTAATAAGATAGAGCTTTCAAATAAAGAGCAAAATGCTCAGGAATGTTTGGAAAATCGAAAACTGGGTCTATCTCAATTTTTTTTTTGTACCGATATATCTGGACCCATGTGAAGGGTTTTCCTGTCTAGCCATACATATCTTTAGATCAACGAGAAAGTAGATATAAACAAGCAAGAATTCCTAACTTAAATTGTTCAGGTGTTTGACTTGGTCACTTGACTATTTGGAGGCTTTGTCCATCCACTGCAATATGTACTCTCAGCAGATGTTTTCCATTTCCTCTGATCTTGAGCCTTCCTCTGCCATTGTGGATCTGCTGCTCTTCTGATGTCATTCATCCATCTTGCTTTTGGTCTGCCCCTGTCTTTTCTTCCTGACTTTGGTTACCACTCTGTGCACCTTTTAGTCCATCTATTGTCTTTTCCGTGGCAATGTGCCCTGCCCACCTCCATTTTTGTCTTTGAATATATTGGGCCACATCGATGTCCTGGGTCTTTTTTTTTTCCTCTGTTGTTGGTATTCTATTTTTTAGCTTGATGTTTAGCATCTTTCTTTCCATACCTCTTTCTGCTGTTTGTAGTTTGTGACACAGTTGCTTGTTTAGTATCATGTTTGGCACCCATATGTCGTTGTTTAAATGTTGCACTGGTCATATAATTTTATTTTTCGTTTTAGTGTAATAGATAAAGTTGTATCTTGGAAGATTTCCCGGTATTTTCCAAATGTATACCATGTCTTTCTTATTCTCGTTATTATTTCTTCATTGGCTCTGTTTTTCATTACGGTTGTCTGGCCATGCATTTTGTGACACTCTCTAGATTTTCTATTCTATGAGTCTTTCTGTTATTTAAATAGACATGTATTTTGTTTTGCCTTCGTGAATTTTCAATGCGCCTTTTTTACTTTCACTCTTTAGTCTGTCTAGGTGTTCCTTAATTATGTCTTTTTTCTCTGTACATAGGCCCGCATCATCTGCAAATCTCAGATCTTTTAGATATTCTCCATCTATCTTGATGCCACTTTATAGATCCGCCTCTTTAAGTACTTGTTCGTTGACTGTTATGATTGATTTGGGTGTGATTGGATCGCCTTGTCTTACTCCTCTCTGGATTTCAAATACCTCCGATATTTGGTTGTCCATATGTATTCTTGCTGTAGCTCCTTTGTAGATGTTTTCTATTATGGTGACATAGTTCTCGTTGATATTTATCTTCCTTAAAGCTTAAACTATTGCCGCATGTTCTATTGAGTAAACAGTTTCCTCATCTATATTATAAAATGTATTACGACATCGAGGCTTGGCGTTTATGCCACATCTCCTCCTGAACCGTGCTATGCACAACTTTAACTTTTTTGTGGAACATAATCTATCTATCTTAGTTTCGCATTTGGTAAATAAAAACTAAGAAATACTTAATGATTTCGAAAATGTATTTTTCATTTCAGCAAACCATTTTTCGGCAGTCATACACATATACGCACACAAAGACGCGCATAACACACACAAACAAAAGTTCCAAACCAAAATATTACCTATTTGGTAAGAAAAACAAAATAATACGTATACTTTTGGAACTGTAGCTATAAAAAGAGATTTAAAGCAGCATCAAACTATCATGTAAAAGAAGAAATTTACCTATTTCAAATAAAGCAGGAAAAGAAACTGACATTCTTTCGTATAATAAATTATGAGTTTGAGGGGAAAAATTATTTGGCCTACGCTAGAGAGCAAAAGCGAAACAGAAAAAACCGCGAAAGTGATGCTCTGCAGGGTCCATTGCTCTCTCCACACAGTTATTTCAATACTTCATAGAAAGTCAAAGATACATCAAAATCTACAGGCTTAAGTTTTTAATTGATCTCTTGACTCTTAGATCCAATTCACAAACTTGCTGTATTTTGTGGGATTCTGAATTAAAATTTCATATTGTAATTTTTTGCGCTATAAATCCAGGACTAGATTTTAGATTCCAGATCTCGCCAATCAATAAAGCCTAGAAAAATCTAGCATTAAAAAAAATCTGTGAGTTTGGTTATAATCGAGATTTGGTAGATCTAGATCTAGATGAAGATTTGGCCTACATATAGACTCTAGAGTTGACTTTTAGAGACTATTCCATCTGGATATTAGATTGAAAGGTAAGTCTTATATTAAATTTAGAATCCAGATATTTTGGTTTTCATCTAGTATTCTTTCAATTCTTTTTCGTAGGTGTCTCGTGATTATTTTGTATGAATGTGATAGAAGACTCATTGGACGCTAATTTTTTTAAGTATTTTGGGTCGCCTTTTTTGTTATGTATAATTACTTTTGCTTCTTTCCAGCATATGGTATTTCTTTACTTTTGAGGACCTCGTTGTACACTATTGTCATGTATTTAATTACTTCTGGTCCTCCTATTTTCATAACATTTTTTATGCTATCATTTCCTGGGTTTTTTTTCTTCTTCTTTTCATCTAACGTCTCTTTTATTTCTTCTTCTAAGAACGGTGGTATTTCTTCATTGTGAGGACTTGATGTTAGGGTCGTATATTGGTCTGGAGTTTTCTGTTCATAGAGTTTCTTGTAAAAAATTTGAGAGATTGTTATTAATTCATCCCTATCTGTTGTGCTTTCTCCTTTTGCTTTTATAGTGCAGGATATTTTCTTTCTGGCTCCTCCTTTATGCTTCTTTTGTATTTCTTAATAGTTTTCTCTATTTCTTCTTTTGTTTTCCTGCTTTGCCTCGCCTTTCTTTTCGTTTTCACCAACTTGTTTAGTTCTGTGTATTCAATCTTTTCAGCGGTTGTTTTTCCCTTTTTTTTTTCTTGAGTGTTTTGCGCTTTTCATCTAACCTCTCTATTTTCATTTCTTCTAATTTCTCATTAGGCTTGTCTTTTCCATTCTTTTGAACCATATCTGCCTCTTCTTCCATTATTTTTTTAAAACTTCCTTTTGTAGGATTGTTTTCCCCAATGGCCTTGCATCTGTTTAAAATCTCTCTGACCATTTTACGGTCACTGCCTGTATCTATTTTGGTGATAACACCCCAGTCCTTGCTCAAATTTCTCTCTGATATCATTATAAGTCTATCTGGTTCCTGATTGCCCCATCTGATGACTCCCATGTCCGTTTTCTGGCTTTTGGAAAATCGTGTTGGCAATTGTTAAGTTTCTTTCCCCTGCAAAGTTTATGAGTCTTTCTCCTGTGACATTTGTCTCTCCTATTCCAAACCGTCCCATACTTTGTGTGACTGAATGCTTATCTTTCTTTACAATTTTAGCAATACAACCGCCCATCACAATGTTATACTTGCTGTTGTCTTCATCCAGCGCTTTTCCTATTTACTCATAAAAGATTTCTACATCTTCATTGTCATATATTATTGTTGGTTCGTAGACCCGAATGATTTTTAGTTGATCTCCTCTTATACTATAGATCATCGTCTTCTTCACATACTTTGTCACATTTCTATTTATCAATAATGCGATTCCTTTAACTGTTGGGTTGTCTTCTGCCTTTCCCTTTTCAAAGATCCTATGCCCTCCTTTCAGGTGTTTTACCAAACACAAAATTCAAAGTAACAAATTACATACAGTATAGATAGGGGAATACTTCGGCATCTCATTTTATTTCGTGCGGCGCGCACGTTATTTACAACTAGATTCTACGGTTAACTCAGATCTCAATTTTAAAGCTGCAGCTCATGTCAACATTTGGATTATTTGTACTAAACCTACCTACACACACACACACTCTCTCTCTCTCTCTCTCTCTCTCTCTCTCTGTCTCTCTCTCTCTCTTTCTTTCCTTTCTCTGTCTGTCTCTTTCTTTCCGAATTACGTTGTTGCGTTCGAATAACGGGTTGTAGAGCAACTAATATATACAGAGAGCGAGAGAAAGATATAGAAAGCTCTTTCTTTCCTCTGAATCAAGTTGTTGCGGTTTTACTCACCCGATCAAAAAACGGGTTATACAACAACTTATATATATATATACAGAGAGAGAGAGAGAGAGAGAGAGAGAGAGAGAGAGAGAGAGAGAGAGAGAGGTTTCGGGTTCCTACCGCCACCTGCCTCTCTTTTTAAATATCGTTTAGGTAAATGTCCATGTTGGTTTTCTATCATTACATTTTGAAGTAGTACTTAAACTACATATTTTCTATTGAAACTTTTAAAAATGAAACTTAAACATGAAATTTGTTAACTACTGCCCAAGTCCTCAAGATCTATGGTCTTACCGTACTGACATGCTGGTCCAAACCACTGTGGATCACAGCCATTGCTACAGGCGCCAGTAATTTGGTCACACTCAGTATTGTTCGCACAGTGACATTGAAACTCACAGTTGTTTCCAAACCATCCTGCCTGGGTGCAAATTTGAGCTGTGAAATATTTCAGAATAAAATCGATATGAATGGTTATGTGTTTTTGTTTTTTTTAGTTTTTTTTTCAATTTAAGCGAGCCAAATGCGGAAGATTCGTTTAATTAAATTACGGTGCGCGGATCAGCATTAGAGTTATACAGAATTCAACAAATGTACAAAAAAATTCCCATATAAGGTGATGATCGTAGTAAAGATGATATGGATCGGTTGAAATAAATGGCAAAAGATGTGATCCGCAGAATTAGCAAATGGGCAAAAATGATCACGGAGAAATTTGCCATTTGATAATAATATACTTGGCCTTTAGACAATCACAAGCCATCTGCATACACATGCGACTAAATCGACCTTAGCCGAAACAATACACATCATGTCTTGAAATATTTTTAATCCTCCCATAGATACTACTTTGCTTTCCTGTGACTTTACAATTTATTATTGCATATATATTTTTTTTTTAATATAGGCCTATATGGTACACGTTCGTTGCTTTACAATGTCTTACAGAGCCCTTTTTCTTTTTTTTTTTTTATCAAACTTTATAGAAACTGATAATGGGTATAATGGAGAGAATGTAGACGCTTTTCAACAGTTCGATTTTTCTACTGCTGTCTGTTCGTTTTGTTATCAAAACAAAACCACTACTTATTCGCTTTTTTTTCCTTATTTTTGAAGTTATAATTTTTTATCATAATGTAAATGAACACTCTCTAGACGGACATTCTAGGACTGTTCGAAACATTTACGTTTAAATATATTATTTTGGTTAGCGAACAGAATATTGGTGTAAACAAAAATCAATATGGCAGCATTCTTAAGAAAATTGCGACAGAAAATGTTAATTAAAAATGTGATGCATCAGGAGGTATTTCTTTTCTTGATTGTCCTTGCATTCCGAGCATAATTGATGTTAGATCTAGCTTCTGGCAATGTTCTCTCAGCCTAAGTTAGCGAACTTGCGCCCAATGTGAATTATACACAGGCTATTCACTAAAATAAACTCGCGAAGATAAAAGGCAGATAAAACACACAGTGGACATCAACGACAAATTAGCCTCTTTCAGCAAAACAAGTATCTTTGAAAACAACATTCTCATATCACTCCTCTTCACCCTTTTCCCCACTTATGATCCCAGGAATGGAGCCTTTTTTTGGATAGGTGGAAATGTGCTATGCGGCACTTGGGCGTCATATTTGGCTCTACAACTATTGCCATGTACACTATTAACCTAATAGACAAGAATGAATCTATCACCCTCTTAAAAAAGATTAACATAAGTGTATCATCTGTGTTGATATCAAAGTGGTGGGCAAATAAGTTCCACTTGATTTATCATTCTACTCTGGGACAGCAGAATCAAAGACAGACACAGGGTACATAGGGAATGAATCACTAATTGACCTATTGTCGAGCATCAGGTAATTGTACTTACGTCCTTTCAGTTTCTACCTGGCTTTATGAAGCAAATCGAAAAGCACTTGACACTGAGGGTGACTGATTTTATTATCTATGTAAAGCATTCCCTAAGGTAATCCAGAAAATAAAAAAATAAGCGCAGATGTTTTTCACGGGCCTCAATTTTGGAAGCCCATTAGGGACCAAGCCTTCAAATGAGAGGCAATGAGAAATACGCACGGAGTCATGTTGCTTGTGCTGCTCGGAATTTTTTTGAGAAATGACAAGCAGAAAACTACAAAAAGGTTGTTGAAAACGATGATGTAAATTAGTAAAGTGCGCTCAAGGCGGAAAACCCTCAAGGTATCTGAAAAATCCATTAAGATTCGGCCTTATGCTTTAGCGCATTCACAAAGAGGGCCAAAGTGGGGCACGAATGTAAACAACAGCCTGTTCTACTGATAGACCTGCCTGTGCTCAAAGTGCATTTTTACTTTAGATTTATATTTAAAAGAGTTTTAAAACAAAATGCGATATGAAAGACATGCCTGGCAACAAAAATAGCTGTTATAGTAACGATCCCTACAATAGAGACGCAACATTTCGAACGCTACAAATTCAAGCCGAAATTTAAAAAAAAGAGGGAATGGATCGAGCTATGTAATCGAACTAAGAGAAATCTCAGCAAACAAGACTGGGCATTATCTTTATGCTTGCTGAAAAGAGAGTGTTACGATACTTGAAAATCGTTGACCTTGTATGTTCACCGCAAGATATGGCTGTTTTTTTTGTGTGTGTGTGTGTGTGTGTTTTTTTTTTTTTAACTTGTTTTGCATGAATAGTTTGAACCACATCTAATCATCACGTTTTCAAGCGAACCTCAATTAGAATAGAAATCTAGATCTCAAATTTAGATTAAATCTTGAAATCTGGATTTAGATCTAGTTTTACAATTTTATGCACATCTCGATGTGCACAGTGATATAATATAACATTACTATAGTTGATCTGAAGTAAGATGTACATTATGGACCATTTCGTATGGCAGTCTATCACTATCACTTACAGTTCGTACGACTGATTATGAGAGTAACAGCGTTTTATTGTTCTCAAAACAGCTCAAAGTCCACGCTTGATGTATGTTTGGGTTGGAAAATGTAATCATTTTTTAAGTATTGCGGGATATTCTTACATCATGTAGAGTTGCATGCAACCTCATGTTTTTCATTGTTAAAGAGTTCATAATATTTAGGGCAATAAATAGAAAACTTTTGAATAAGCTAATAATATTACTGTATAAGTATCTTGGCCCTCTAGTAAACTATTCTGCAATAGGTTTTTCTGTATCGAGTTCAATACGCACAGTTACACAAAGGCATCAAATTTCCATTTTATAGCCAAGCTCTGAAAGGATCTAACAGTATTGTTAACATATGCAAATTTGAGTATTACAAGGTCGTAACTTTTTTTTTCAAATCGTATTTTATTATTTTTTTGGGGGGTCTAATCATATTAACGTTACAGCTTCTTTTCTTTATGCAAATAAACATAACACATAGCATTTGAGTCATAACGTGTGCATGTTATTCTCTCTTACACCAACTGTTTGAAGATTGCAATATTAATAGATAAAATTTTCGTTCTCGGTAATGTAAGCAATCACCATTTATGCTGCAAATTAAAGTGTTGAACATAGTAGGCAACTTTTGTTAAGGTTTTAAATCTAAAGACATTTCATATTTATCACTTATTTCTGATTAATATATCTGTAAACTGGTATCGCAATATGTGCTTTATTTGAGTTAGAAAATGTTTTGATCCCCAAACTCCTTGGCAATTTTTTTAATCCATATCCCAAGTCTTCTAGAACCTCACAAGAACTCCAGAAGCACAATATTGGACTCTTAATTCTCAAACTCTAAATACGATTCTAAAACGTTTGTGCAGGTTCGAAATGTTGAATATATCTAAAGTTTAATTCAGAAACCCCAATAAATGAACAGATTATAGGCCTAGATGCACTATTCAATGTTTACATCTGTGCCCAACTTAGTCGAAACCACCAGCCTGACTGGGTTAAGGTCGATGAAAATATACTTCACTAAGCCTATTACTATGACTGTTCTTAAATTGCATTAGGGGATACTTTCTTTCAACAGTCATTTTGAACAATTTTCGAAAAATCTAGAACACTTCATCAACACTTAATGAACCGGTAAACGCTTTCACCAGGACATCAGCATCATGGAAGACATACATCAAAGTCATCGGTACAGTCATATGGTGACGGAGTACGTTTGGAACTCTCAGAAATACGTATAGGGAAACAACATTCTGGGCATTTCATTTAGTTTTGTTCTTAAAAAAATATACTATTATTACAAAAACAACTCATTAATCTAAAATATATTTGGCAGGGTTAGTCATAAATTTATAATTTACGTTTGGGCACTGCAATTAACATCAGTTTGAAATTAGTGACTTCAATAGCAGTGCACAGAAACAAATAATGACATGTCTAGAATTAAATTCTGATTACATTTATTTACTCCAACCCACCTTGCTTTCAGAGCAAGGAATTGGCATTTTGGCAACATCAAAAGATGTTGAGAATTTTCACATTTTTTAAAAGCGTTCTTTGCAATTTGTTTACTGCATTTATACCCAAGCTAGGTAGATTATGGTCCTGTTCAGGCTCAGAGAAATCTGCTTTAAGTCGTAATTTTATTAGACATTCTTTATCATATAGGTTAAGGTAAACCTCGATATGCTGAACAATATAACTTTTAAAATCATTAAGTATTTCTTGGTTTTTATTTACTGAACACAACACTTATATAGGCAAATTATGTTTCATAAAAAATTAAGGCTGTGCATAGCATGGTTTAGAAAACTGTCTTTTCCTTTCCCGTTCAGTTGAACGGGCAAACATGCTTGTATACTTATATATATATATATATATATATATATATATATATATATATATATATATATATATATATATATATATATATTAGCGATATAAAATAAATGATTGTGGGGCAAATTTACAAAGCTTTTTAAAAATAGACATTTCGTGAGAGTTTATTGTCTTTCATCCAAAGCTAGATTTTGTATTGGGTCAAAGCGTATCGAAGCAGTGCTTGTTTATGCGCTATACTATAATGCAATATTGTCATCGTTGTGATGGGTTCAGTAGGCAAAGTCAAAGAAACATCTAAATAGAAATGAAGTGAATCCCTATATACCGAGTAGCTTCATCAAAAGAACTTTAATTAAATGAAGTTTTTCAAGCTTGCGTGTTTGTGGTCGTTTGGAAATCTTTTAATTGTCATCTTTTATCTTTGTCGCTGTCGTGGCTTGATTTCCAGTTAATAATAGCTTAGCTTGGGCCTATAAAGTGCGTCTACATTTGAGTGTTCTACTTCGGCGCTTCTAGCGTGTTTGCATTTATGTACAATTCAAAACCTGCCCATTACGTTATGATAGCACGCTTTTGGTCTCTCTTGTGCCGGCTATCGAAGACAAGCTCCACCAAAAACGTCCCCATAATGTTTTGGGGAGATTGCAACCATCAAAGTCAGGGTACAGAGAGAGGGCGAGAGTAAGAGAGAAAGAGAGAGGGAAGGAAAAAGAGAAATCTATAGACAGAGACATGAAAAAGAAAGAAAGAGATAGATAGATTTGAGAAAGGAGAAGTGGCATCAAAGAGAGAGAGGGAAAGAGAGAGAGAGAGATAGAGAGAGAGAGAGAGAGAGAAAATTAGTAAGAGAAAGAAAGGTATAACTTGATGGAGAAAAAAGAGAGGGAAAGCAAGAGAAAAATAGCAAGGCAGAGAAGAGTGCAATGTATCTCTCTCTCTCTCTCTCTCTCTCTCTCTCTCTCTATATATATATATATATATATATATATATATATATATATATATATATATATATATATTTACACAGACACAGAGAGACAGAGAGAGAGAGAGGGAAAAAGAGAGAGAGACAGAGAGGGATTCACATACATCTTCTTAAAATAGGCATGGTATTGTCAAGTAGAGCACATCTTATTACATACCCATGCAGATATTTGAAAGGCACGCCGAGAGTAGGAAACCTGTAACTGGTGTCCATATACCCATTTCGCCTATTGACAACCGGGTATAAGCAATTTGCAAGCCTAGGTCGGTCTTGAGTTCAATTCAGTTCCTCTGTAAACACAAAGCTTATGACCACCTTTGATAAAAAACAGAATATTTTATGCTCTATATGAAGATTATTCGCATGTTCTAGAACTGAGACCATAGAATGCCTTGCACTGGCCAACATGAAAGTAAGACTTTAACATCACTGTCTGTATAAGCTACTTTCTCGAAACTTAAACTTTGCTGTCGTCGGTATAATTGAAATTGAATTGCCATTTCAAATGATCCGTATGTCCTTAATGTGTTTCTTTAAGTATTGGAGTGTGGCAAACTTTAAATGAAATAAAAACAAGGAAGTAAAGTGTGCGTTCTCGTACTTCTGCTACGGGTAGCTTGCAGAATATCTACCAGGTAAATTATCACTGCCCTGCATCGCCTAAACAGTCTTGCTCCAGTTGCTATGAATTGAATTTTAGCGGAGAATTAGTTCTCATTATATTTCGTCAAGCTTCAATGACAAACCAGTCCGGGCACATTTTACTTCTATGTAATGAGGATATTCAAAGCAATGGGGAGTAAGCCCTGTATTAGCACCAATAAGTTATCATTGTCGGATTCTTTAATTTTGTGACTGTTAAGAACATTTCAAATTGTGTTTTGTCTGATTCATGTAAGCTTAGCGCTCTCGCGACGGCCCTATGGGATTTCGTTCGAATTCGAACGATAGATCTAAGGGCTTAAAATAGACGCCTCATCGTGCTCTATTTTTGGTACAAGTGAAATACCTTGCTATTTTTGTAAAGAGGAAACCCCAACAGATACTTTTATTCGAAAATAATGCGGAATTTCTAGCTTTGTTTATCTAGATTTAGAATCATAACAAAAGCTTTTAGGCCGGGACGGGATTCCCTTTCTCCTCCATTTTGACACTACTAGATCTATCCGTTGCTGTATCGCGCTCCGAATTCACATAAATTCTAGCCTAAAGAAAGAGTTTAATTTTTAAAATTTTGATTCTGATGAAAGTTTCAACTTTCTTCTGATGAATATGAAATTCGTTGTGAACCTGAGAACAGCTCAGATGAGGGAAACGAGGATTTGTCTCCTGTTAGAAACGATGGATGAGTAGACTAAGTAAAGATGTAAGATTCCTAGA
>BLXT01008584.1:553034-565173 GCA_019648995.1 Plakobranchus ocellatus | reverse complement strand
CCCCCCCCCCCCCCCCCCCCTCCCTGTTTCTCTCTGTAGCTCTTCTAATCTTTCATCTTCTCTCTCTCCCTCTTGCTCTCCGCCCTAATTGCTTATTGTTCGTGAAAAGTACAAAGCGCTTCGGTTTTATTATCTGCTGTGCTCTAATTCGAACTGTTGATTGCAATATTGATCAGCTTTGATAGCAACAGTGTTGGGAAATGCTATGCATAAAGGCTATTCTTCCAAGCCCCTTTGTTTCCTTGCCGTTATCTATCTTACCACTCTTCACTTTGCACTCTAATCTTTAGCGCATATTTAGCGCACATTTTATTTCTCTGCCTCTTTCTCTCACTCTTTAAATGTGCGACAAAAGAATCATAAGAACATCATCGTATCCTTAATAGTTTTGTCAGTCCTAAGGTGCAGTGGTCAAATTTGTTTAGGAATCTGTTCAGAGATCAGAAGAAGGAACATAGTATCGAGGGTTCGGAAATTGCCCAGTCTCACGGAGGCCAAAAGCCCACAGTCACGAAGTTAAATATGGAAAGAACTGTATCGTCAAAAGATTTTTCCATTTACGTTCGTTCATACATTTCTTTTATATTTTATCCCCTATGTCTTCTTTTTTGATTGTCTGGGTGTCAAATTTACACCCTCATCATTTATCGCTTTAAACCCTCTCCTTCTCAGTATTTCTACACTCTCCCTTCTTTCTCGTCTCTCTCTCTCTCTTCCTATAATTCAAATGTTCTTCCCACCAACTATTAAAACGCTTAAGTAGTGAGCTATGATATTAGTTGACCTCTTTCCAACCAATTTTTAAGCAAAATTTTGAACATAATCATGACCGTGAAGTAATTACCCTTTTTTTTTTCTTTAGCTGTTCCCAATCATATCACAACAGTACTATGCCATCACCCATATAATCTCACAGTCTCTCTGCTTTGGTTTTTGTGTGTATAGCCTGTCCGCTACTCTGTGATCTCAGGTTTTCATGCCTCTATCAAGCCAGGACATCTGTAGCAGACTGGAACTCGCCTCAGAAAGTTCCCTCTGTTCTCAGAACGATTTCGTTAGCGATTGTGCTTTGAGCTTTATTCCATATCGATGCTTACAATTATTTGTTTATTACTCTTAAAGTATCTCCCTCTCTCTCTCCCCCTTCTCTATCTCTTCATATGACTTTCTCTATCTCTCCCTCAATCAACGCCTCTTTTTGAAATCATCTCTCTGTCGCCACTTCTCTACATTTTCTTTCCATCTCTTCGACTTCTCTCTCTCTCTCTCTCTCTCTCTNNNTATATATATATATATATATATATATATATATATATATATATATATAATAGTCCTCCCCTTCCACCCTCATCCTCTCTAATCTAAAATAAATATTCGTCTGGGGATAGCATATTTCAATTAATTATAATTTTCAGTTTTTAAGCACATGCTTCAAGCACACATGGAGGCACAGTGATCTCTTAGAGAAAGGTCACACACACATTAACACATACACCTATACTCATCACGCACTATCAAACACTCATTTTCATACACGCTACATACTGCAAAGGTACATATATACATAAGTAAACGTAAACACTGTCGAAACCGATAGACATCAAATTAGGGTTTTCTTTATTACCGAATCACTATTGAGAGAGTAATTATTGCCAACTACCTACTCTCCCCTGCCCTGTTAACTCACCCCCTCTCTTCTTCCTCTTTCGTTCGGTGCAGACTTTGGCGATCATGTTCCTCAACTCAGACTGTTCCACCTAATCTTATAAAATTGTTTCTGCTAACTTTTTATCTATTGCACATGAGTTAAGATTTCAATAAAAGATATACCTATGTTGCTATTGTCTCCAATTTATTTTCAGTTATCGCTAAATGTTCTAAACCTTTGCGTCATCAAATTTGTCCTACTATTACAATTGCCTCCACCTAAAAAGGGTATAAATAATATCTGTTGGCACAGTAAGTAGAGAGTGAAGCGACATGTGTACACGTCCCGGGTTTGATTCATTTGATTCTTGTTCTGTTTACTCTTTATATAGGAGTGAATTTCGTTGAAATGTCTCTAAGGGCTGTCACTGTCGCGGGTCAAAGGTGTTGACGGATAAGTGTGTCCCCAAAAATTTTCGAGAGGCACAAAGTGGCCGCTATGATGTCAACTTGCCGCACGCACACACTAAAGTGAAAAAAAAAAAACAAAACCAAAAAAAAACCCCCCAAAAAACAAACAAACAAGCAAATGTAAGCGGTCTTTAATTGCATTTTTGTTCTCTCTCTCTCTCTCTCTCTCTCTCTCTCTCTCTCTCTCTCTCTCTCTCTCTCTCTCTCTCTCTCTCTCTCTTTATTTCTCTCTTTAATATATCTATTTCAATTCAGGACTCTGTGTTTTGATATTGTATACCTTCGAAGAGTTATTATTAATATGGTTAAAAATCAAAATGGACCAGTTAATAACGGGAAAAATAGAGGTAAATATATGATGCAAAGTTTGCATGACATCACCGAAAAAGTCATTCACTGATTTCTAGTCTCAGTATGAAAGAATATTGATGGCGCATAGGCAAAGTCTGCAGGTGTGAATTTCATCAGAGGAGATATGTTTATTGTGATATTAAGTTTGACATTTAATAATATTCATAAACGATATAGAAACATGGCAACATAAACACCCAGGACAAGCGATGTAAAAATTCGAATTCAGAAAGAAAAAGAAATAAAGAATAAATTCAAGAGACACAAAAAGTAGAGTATAAAGTAAATATCTGAATTATGCAATAATTTGTACATTGTAAAACTATGGTAAAGAGAAACGGCCAAACTTAATAGAAAGAAATAAAATAAAGCCCTTTGTATATTGAGACATTTTGTTCGGTTTAGTTGAAGTTAACGGTTGTGTTGTTGACTGTATGTAAACTTTCCTCATCGTCCTCAATCACCGAAACATCATGAAGATCTTTTAACATCATTAATAATTGTTTCAAGGAATGCATAACTTGTATATTTTCCCGATTTCTATTCATTTCTAAGAGAAGAAAAGATATTGCTCGTAATGTAAGCAAAGGAAAATGCTCTAATGTCTAACTTAGTGTTAAAGCCCTAATTATTTTCTTTTCATCAAGTAGAATACACACCCACAATAGTATATGCTGAACTCAAGTGAATGTGATTTCTTTTTTCCTAATCCCACTATTTTTCCTCATTTTGTCTGCCTCTGTCTTTGTCTGTCTATATGTCTGAGTCCGTTCCCTCCCCTCCTTCTTTCTCTCCCTCTTCTCTCTCTCTCTCTCTCTCTCTCTCTCTCTCTCTCTCACTTTCTCGATCCCTCTCACTCTCTTTCTTTCTCTTTCTCGCTATCTCTCTCAAGCCCTTCACTCTCAAGACCACTAACCTGTCTGAGCCGGTTTTACAAGTCTTTTACATTTGCAAGATTCATTTCTTAAATTAATTTTGTTTTACCCTTCTGTTTCAACGCCTCTTATGTAGCAAATCAATGGAGCCGAGTGGAGCGAGATGAGTTTGAGACGTCGTCGTTGTAGATATACGATGTGTGATATTGTTGAGAAACGTGTTCGCTAAAATGTTTAAAAATTCATTACAGTTTTACAGAGCGATTGAACTCAAAGAAATCTAGTGATGAACGCTAATGTTTATCCAGAAAAAACGCAACGAAGATTATTTTCTTACATCCGCCTATGTAAAAGCAAATTATGAAAAAGATCGAGAAAAACTTTTTTGAAAAGCCCACATTTTTTTAAAAGAACCCAAGCATTTTTCATTCTAGTGGGAAATTTATAATCTATGCCATTATTACCTATTTCTTGGATTGAAATTCCTACTGCTCTTATTTTTTATTGCTGTTGCTGCTGCTGCTAATATTACTATTGCTGTTTCTGCTGCTGATACTACTACTACTGTTGCTGCTGCTACTACTACTATTATTATTGGCTGTTGCTAATGTCAGTATTGCTGTTTCTGCTGCTTTTACTATTACTGCTGTTACTGCTGCTACTACGTTTTCTATTCTTGCTGCTACTACTACTATTACTGCTGCTGCTACTAGTATTATTGCTAATGCTCGTGCTACGACTATTACTGCTGTTGATGCTGATACCATGAATGTCGCTGTTGCTGCTACAATTATTTGATTACTTTTTGTTTTTCATCAGTGTTGTGCGTGGAACGGCTCTTGACGATTATGGAATAAACCTTTTTATCTAACCATGTTTTTTCCCTCTCATTCTTGCTAAATGCATTCTGGTAGCTTTGATATTATTATTTTAGTTTAGCTCTGTATTCCATTCAATCTATTTTAAGCAAACAGCATCTTTCACACTAGCTCACCTTCTCTCAACCAAAGCACCAACAGCTCCCACCCCTAAGACAGGGATCGCCCAATAGTAATAACAGTCAGCATGTCGGAAAGAGTCGCTTTAAAGTAGTGACTGTCAATATGTTCATTTTTCTATTCTATTCAATGTCTTTCTCATAATCTTCTGACAAATAAAAGTTTTCTTATTCTAGTCTTTGAAAAAGATTCACCTTTCGTGTCCATACAGAATAATGTGCGGTAACTTACTATAGTGTGTACTTTTGTGGTCTTTTCTTTGCGCAGCATTAAAAGGAACAACTTCTTGGCCACTAAAACTTATGTTGCTATTTGCGGAAATTGGCCTGGCTATAATTGATTCAAGTTTTTCTTTTTCTTTAGCCACGTCTATTTCCTCTTCAAATGCTGCATTTTTAGTATTGCATCTAGAACGCCACTTACATAATGGTTTTTACATTCGTTTGAAGAACTGAACGATACATTTATGTTTTGCATAAAAGTTTAAGTGTTAATCAGTCTTTACAAATGAAGAAAAAAAAATAAATGCTTTCATAAACCTGTTGCAATTTAAACCTTGATCTTCATATATAAATCGCCCCTCGAGAGACAGAATGGTTGAAAAGAATGCAGCGTTTTACTGTGTTTCTTAAACTTTTGAAAACAAGCCGATTGTCTTCCCTCAGTATGACTCAAAGCCTTCAAAAGGTACGAGACTTGTTGTCATAGCCGACGCCGATAATCAAACTACGGTTTCTTCTCTTGTTGGGACTACGAATTGCCGTAAAAATCGACCTGTAGTTTTAACTTGGGCGTCTGGTTTTGAAGACGTTGTCCCTGAAATTGATACGCCCACAAATGCCAGCCTCGGGTAAATAGCTCATCTCCAATAGTATTACCAACACCATGAAGTGAACTGCAAGACTCAGCTCAAAGTGGGATTTTTTTTTTGTTTTTTTTTTCTTTCAAAATAGCGAATGAAACCAAGCAAGCAGTCTAGGGTAGGACAGCAAACACGACCCTTTTGAATAGTTGCTTTTGCAAGTTACAAAACAGCAAGCTTTGACCAATTTTTTGTACTTAAAGAAAATATTGAAAAGAAGAAATTCAAGCTTGCTTATGCGGCCTGTCGCCACTGATCTTATTAGCTACCAAGGATTAGTAATCCTAGAAATACGCCATCGTCGAAACCTTTTTTTTTGCGTAATAAAACTATACATTATATCCTCCTCTTTCTCAGCAGCGCCATCGTGTGGATTTCATTAAAAACCGAAATAAAATAAAACGTAAAAAGGTTTTTAAAAAATGCCACGCCCTTGAACATATACAACATGGTCCCATCTTTTGCAGAAGAATCTTTGAACTTTCGCCCACGTACAATTCCACGTCTTAAGCTGTGCAAATGGAAGGTGTCTCTCTTTTGAAGCAATAAGTAGAAAAGGAAAGAGAAAAAAAGAGCATGGGGAAAAGTTTACTCAGCTAACAATTTCCGTTCCCTAATTCACTCGTGTTCAAAGAGCTCTTAGGGAGCTCACGATCTATTGTAGCATCCTTTGCAACGTGCTAAAAGAATATGTGAAAGGAGCGATAGAAAAAATGTTTTTATTTTTTTTTCATAAATAGCGAGGAAGAAAAAATGAATGACCCACTTCCCTTTTTTTTTTTTTTAGCGTTGTCTGAGAGTGTTCGGTAGCAAAGCGCACGTGTATTGAACTCTAATCAAACGGAAAAAAGAATGAACACGCAGAACTAAAACAGCGAAAAGACTTTCCAGCTTTCAGGGAACCCATACATCATTTCACTGACTACTAAAAAGGTTGCTGTCTACAAAAATGGCCCCTTTTTTTTTGCTTTCATGTAAAACTTGATCGGGAGAGGAAATGAGGAAAAAGAAGATAAGGAGGATTGGAACAGGGGTGTTGTGTGGTGATGGTGAATAGACAGAAAGGCTGAGGTGATGTTAACAGTTATTATGCGAATAGCTGAGCTAAGTGGGGTACTGACCTTACTGATGTAGAATTATAGCCTTTTTGAGAGACTTATGTTATGGATGTACTCTTAGCGAATATAAATTCAGGGGAGGGAAAAAAAAGGAGGGGGAGGAGGTACGTAGAAGAAGAAAATAAATTATGATGAGGGAAAATGGGGATCTCGGGTGAGAGAAAATTTTTAATAAAAAAAAAAAGTAGTATATATATATATAAGAAGATCCTCGTCAATAAACGTCTTTAAAAAGACCAAAATTGACTCATCTTGATTGTAATGTAAAGTATTCGCTACAGATACGAACAGTTATCGTATATGGATCAAATATAAGAACATCAAAAACGAATGTTTGTAGATGTCTTTGATTAATGTAACAATGTCTTTCCGCTTCAGAGCTCTATAATTATGATTTTGAGACGTTATCCCTTTTCTATATGGAGGATTGTAATATTACCCTAGTTGATAGTCTTAGTTTATGTGCTAGTTTTTACAAGGAAAAGTTTATAACTCGAGTTCGAGTAATCAATAATGATTAGCAATAACTTTTAAGCATTCTAAACAGATGACTACTTCACTTGTGAATAAGAATAGCCAGGAATACCAAGCTGGACTCGCCTGTACAAAAAAAAAAATGTTGTATATATTGAGAGAGATCAATGATTTATTTTCTATTCTTTCGCAGAACTTGGCAGGTTCTTAGATCATGACCAGAGTACGCTTTTGGAAAACTTCTAGAAAGAAATTAACATCAAGTTTATACCATTTTTCTCCATGTTAAATGTATCATTTGCAATTTAGGATATTAGAAATATTAGTCCTTTGGACAATAAGCTTTATCCAAAAATTGTATTGCTTCGACCTCTTTTCTAATTTAAACTATTTTTTTTTTCATCTTCACTAAAGTAAGCCTTCCGTTCGCCAAGCAATTGAACCCTTAGCTACTGTGTAAAAAAAGCAAAAACAACCGTGTCATGGAAACTGACAAATGGCAGCTCCTATCCAGACCACCTTTTCAAGTAATATTTACTTTTTTCCCAGTGAATTCCTTTGCGTAAAAACTATTGGCTTTTACTGTTACACAATCTAAGTTGTTAATAGGAATTTCAAAATTTATTACTTAATATTGTAAAGAGAACGAACTGAACAACGTTTTGCTGAACCTAACCATTTTGAATGTAAAGAAGAAGCTTTCCTTTTGATTACCCATAGAATACACTTATAAAAAGGAATTCCTCAACTTTGAAAGCGATAAAAGATTATGCTGGTGGCAATGGGGATAGCGCAGTTCGCCCCACATGTTTAGACACTCATTGTTATTAGTTTTTTCTTCCAGACCTTCAATCAACCGCGCCGCCCAATGGGAACCAAAAAGCTGAGATCTGTGTCTTATCTATATTATGGATATTGTTTCAATATCAAAAGGAAGCCACCGGGACGGGTGGAAAGAAACCGTGCAGTGAAAAAAGAACATTCGAGTTTCAACATCTCCCATCCCCTCTCTTCATCTATAAAAAAGGAGAATGACAGAAGACTGCTTTTTTCAAAAATCTTTGGTTGGCGGAAATTAAATTTTCCTGGTTCTTCCGTCATTATTTTTTGTCGCCTTTTTTTCTCATCCGAATAATTCCGGATCCTGTGAACAAAACACAATGTAAACTGATTGTTGATGCATGGCTCATTTCACTCTCGGATAGGCCATATCAAAGGGTATGCGCTAACTTCAACACCTTGATAAAGAGCAATCTTAGTTGTTGTTGTTTTTTTTTTTTTTTTTTTTAAACCTGGCTTAAACATGTCTTTGCCTTTTTTTCTGCGGTTTTTCGCTACTCGACGAGATAACTTTCTAGATTATCTAATTTAATGTGCGGCTTAAAATGTTGCGCAGTTTTTGCCACTTTCAAAACTATCATTTTTTAGGGCTGTCATACAAAATTTGTCAGCTTTTATAAAAGTAAATATCATAGAGCAATATAAAGTCATATAAAATATGGCACAATACGAACAAATAAACGAGAAATCGATACTACTCAAATGACTTGGATATGCAAGACAGTCAAAAAATTCCTCAGCAAATAAAAAATTGTCAGCAGGTAGCACACAGGGGTAGAAGTAGTAGGTGGTTATCGAAAAATCTTGCTTTGAATCCTTACTCCCTCCCCAACCCCAACACAATAATCCCTCTTGTTTGCCTTGGAAAAGACTGTTTTGGAAACGCAATAGTTAGAGATGTCGATCTAAGTCGTTTCTTTTATGGGTTCAAACTCAATGGCATTCGCAAGGAGGAGATCGGAACGCTTGACTTTGTCAGGTTATGAGAGGGCTATAATGATATAACACACACACACTCACAGACGACTTTGGCGACAGGATGTGTGAAAATTCAGTGTTGCAAACACTCGTTAGTTTGAGAATGGGAGCTTGCCAAACATTTCATCTATTATAATTGAACGGTACGTTAAAGGCACAGTGGCCAGCGACTCCGCCTGAGATGTGCAGGAACCTTTCAATTTCAAGTTTGAGCCTCTTAATTGAAAGTCAAGGCTTGAAGGAGTCCTCAAATCCTGAGATCACCTTGTTTATGGACTGGCTATATGCACAATAACCAAACCAAACTCTGACGTTGGCAAGTTTATCGCAAAGAAATGGCTTGCCAGTGCTTTGCCTGACAAACTGATTTAGTGAAAGTACTGCTGACATTAAAAACATAGCAAATATAGAAAAACAAAACAAAACAAAAAACCAAAACCCTTCAACCCAGCGATCGACCTCTCGCTCCATCTGTTTGATACTCTGACTCACACAAGTGTGTCACGTGATCTTAGCGGGTGGTTAGCACTCTGGTCGTGCCAGCAGTAGCAGCAATAGCAGCTCCAGGTCATGGCAAGGGTGTATCAATAATGCATTGCAGCACACCTGGTAGAAAGTCTGCTATCAAACTAATCGCAAGTCTTGAGATTCTACACAGCAATGCACCTTTTTTTCTTGGGGCGGTGTCAGATTGCTAGAGGGTCAAGCATAATACGCCGAGATGTGGCAAGATTAATTTGTCTCTTGTGTTAATACAGAGAAGGATGATTAGAGATTGAGCGTTCTTTTTCTTACGAATTGGGTTTGCTGAGAAATATAGATGGTATGTTCAAACGAGTTAAATCTAGTGAACTGCAAAGTAGTCTTAAGCCATGCAGTTAAGGCATATCAAACTTATGGTCAAGTAAAGGAAAAAAGTAATATCTTTTTCGCGCTGTTGAGACGTAAAATACCATCGTAAAGAATAATGTAAGTAAGTCTTCGGGGAAAAATGAGCTATAGAAAGTTTGAATTTAACAAGTCCTTTCTCTATGCCTTGCAAGCTCGTAATGCTCTTTACAATTTATGTGCTACCGTTTCTGTGATGATCAAATCAATGGCTATGGTTTTCGATGAAACTCCATTTTTACTGTCACGGATGGCTTTATGTTATACAATTATAGATCTAGCTGAACGCTGCCTGTGACAAGGAGTTTTTTTTAAATAGACTAAAAAATATAATCACTCCACGTTTTGCCAAATATTGAACAAAATAATCTTTCAATTTCAATCATAAACAATTTCAGAACAGCACGGTATCTCTTTGTAAGACTACAAATTCACAAACATCAGCAGTCTAGCTGTGAGCGATCTCTGCCAGTGGTCTCTTTTACAGCCACCGCCAACAGCTTCTAGAAAATTTATGCAATGCGTAGGCTTTATTTGCTCAATATTAAACATACAACTCATCCTAGAAAAAGGTACAACTTGCAGTCTTATGTAATCAACGTTAGCTAAAATATTGACAAATCAAATAGTCCTGTTAATTTTCTCCTTCATACGTAAACATTACAAGCTCATCTCGTCTCTCTAACAACTTTCTCTCATACTTTCGAAAACGTTCTAGAAATCCCGAGATCCTAAAAAAGGTAACAAAGCTAAAACAGTAATAGATGTAGTACTGTTAAATGAAAGTACCGCTTTTCTAGGCCCACTCAAAATTTAAGCAAATATTATAAATAAACAAGGCCAAATCAAAATACCAGTCATTCCGAGTCTAGATCTAGATTAAATCCACAACAATCAATTGTTACAATTACACAAAAAAGACACCAGCTGTTATTGAAACTGTCACCCGCATTGTTTACTGTTTACGTTTTGCCGATAAGCTGTAAAGAACCACAGAGAGTAAATGGGAATGAGACAACCCGAATATTGCTCAAAGCATTGCAAAAGCATACAGAAGTTTCTTTTTTGTTGTTCTGCTGCACATACCCTCACACACGTACACACACATATTTATTCATTAAAAAAAGCGAGTTGCGACTGTTAACTTAGCATTTTCACAAATTATATCATGTCACAAAATTAACGGCTTGATAAAGCGAGAATCTAATTAACAAAAATAACGAAATAACACGAGTTTGCTCAACATTGTTATCTTGTATTGACAGATGTTTACACAAGCTAAATTCTGTTTTACATCGAGTTCACTTTCTCGCTTCCTTATAAAGTTTTTTTTTTTTTTCGGATTTAACGTAATTGCTTGTGTAATTAGTTTGAGAGGATAGAGCCCAGTTCTGTGTAGAGCAAGTATAAAAATGACAGGAAACAACGATTTAGGCTTTGAAATGAATAGAAACATTGTGGACTTTCCTACGTCTTAATAGTTATATTTCTGTGGGATACTAACTATGTTTAAAATGCTCAAGTAAAATACTGACATTTTCTGTAGCTCTGGTAAACTTCAATACTAAGGTCTATTGACTTCTTGGCCTCACTATGACCTTTCAAATGATCTCACTGGTATTATCAATAATGCACACGAGCTAGCATTGGATTGCCAGAGGCAAATATCTATATTAGCAACTGGGATAAGGATCGTCTATGAGGTAATGAACCATTGGATTTGATCCATCAGCGGAATCAGCAGAAAGAGAGAGAGAGGGGAGGGGTGTGAGGGGAGAGAGAGAGAGAGAGAGAGAGAGAGAGAGAGAGAGAGGANNNAGAGAGAGAGGAGAGAGAGGAGAGAGAGAGAGAGAGAGAGAGAGAGAGAGAGAGAGAGAGAGAGAGAGAGATGCTGGTTTAGTGATTTATAAATAGGATAAATGAACTTGTTGATGCAAAGGCCCATTGTCCAAATACTACACCCTATTGCTCATTGTGATATCGGTTATTTCGGTACACAGGACGCAAAAGCCTCTTCTTTCGCTGGATGTTCACCAGTAAAATAAAAAATACCATGAAAGCTGAATTGAAGCTCATGCTTTGCTAAATGAAGACTAGAAATGAGTCGAAGAAATGACAGAAAAATGTCATAATTTTTTCGCTTAATTCTCAGCGTATTCTATTAAGACTTCCATCATTATTCTTGTATGGGTTGAGGAAGGCTGTTGTAAACTTTTGAAATGATTGCGAGGCAAAACACAAAAGACAATAACCCTTCATTCAGCATTAAATCTTGTGAAACTCTATTGTATATGCGGACACATCAAGACACCTAGATGATCAGCAATAAGATTCTGTATCATTTCGCAAAGACATGACGGGTGGGTGAACACAATTAATATGCCTTTTACTTAATTCTGACGCAAGCTTATGAAAATCTGCTTTATCAATGGAACATGCATGAATTTCTGTTATAAAAACGAATATTTTTTTTCCAAGGTCAATGAAAAGGGAAAAAAAAACTGCTCTCATGCACTACACATCATTACAGTATATCAAGTCTGTCTTTTATCAATAAACTCGATTATCGCTTTACCATTGTTTAAGAATCGAGAAAAAGCTAATAAAATGTTAAAAAAAAAAAAAAAAAAAAAAAAA
>BLXT01008584.1:347043-357131 GCA_019648995.1 Plakobranchus ocellatus | reverse complement strand
CCCCCCCCCTTTCCCCAAAGAAATACAGAATGGAGATGCTTGAAGTTAGCAATGAAAGCCTGAGCGATAGCTTAACAAACAACTATACAAGTGTGGGTAGGAGAAGAAGGAAGAAAAAAAGCAAAGAAGTAAAATAGGTAAAGGTCGGGTGGGATTGAGAGAAAAAAAAGGGGGAATAGAAAGGGGCGATTTGTGTGTGTGTGTGTGTGTTTGTGTGTAAGAGAGAGAGATAGAGAGAGAGAGAGAGAGAGAGAGAGAGAGAGAGAGAGAGAGATAGAGAAGGAGATTGATTGAATGATTTTTATTTAATAACGGTTACAAAATAGACACAGTAACTTGTTTTCATTTGGCCATTAATGATACGTCATTGAATTAATGCATCAACTTTAAAATGTCAAATTTTCCATTTCTAAATATGAAGCAAGAACCAAATTAATGTACCGGGTATCAAACTCAGCAATGAACAAAGGTTGATAGAAATAACGAAAGAAAAGTCATTCACTAATATGCAACAAGATAAAATAAAGTGAAATAAATCAGAAAATTATAGAAAGATTGGCTATTCTTATACATTAAAATAAATTAAGACATAGAAGAGAGAAAAAGAAAGAGATATAGAGAGAAAAAAAAGAGAGAGAGAGAGAGAGACAGAGAGAGAGAGAGAGAGAGAGAGAGAGAGAGAGAGAGAGAGAGAGAGAGAGAACACGAAAAAAGATGAGATAATTTAACGAATTAATGGATCTACATGTGTTTAAAGTTGTTAAAGTGATTTCAGCCTATGTTAAACACATTCCCGCAGGGAGCATCAGTAGAGGCATGATGTAGGCTGTCCACGTAGACAACTTAGACACTGTCCGTGATTAAATCTAGAATGTGGTCTAATTTGTGTCACCCGTCACTCACATAGTCCGGCATATTGTGCTGACCAGGTTCAGATGTACGCTTCGTTAGATACCGGAGAATCCCGATGGGCCAGACTGTCCGCTTCGTTTCGTTCAGCTTTCGGAAAATTTAATACCCTGTGCTAGAACTTACCTCAGAAGCTTTCTCCCTTTTTTTCTCTTTCTTTCAATCTCTTTTGCTCTCTCTCTCTCTCTCTCTCTCTCTCTCTCTCTCTCTCTCTCACTCACTCACTCACCCACTCACTTCCTTCCTCACCCCCCTCCCCCTTTTCCCCCTTCTCTATCTAACTGAGGTATTGAAAGTATGATTGCTTCAACATGGATATTATTTTGTCCTTACTACCACCATTAATATTACGAGACCCTACATATTTTCAAAAGAAATGGATGATATATATATATATATATATATATGACATGTTGAATTTCCGGGGTATTCCAAAACTACTTGAATTCACTAATGTAATTTCTTTCTTGTGTGAAGCTAAAACTACGCTCTTTATTTTTTTAATCCCCAAACAGTATATTTCATCTTACTCATCAGCTCTGTGGCAATATAATAATACTTACTCCCCCTAGTCATTTACAAACTAGATAAAGAAAGCTGTAACATTATTTGGGTTTAGTTTTTGTCTTACATATCTCTTCCAAACATGTAAACAGTACATTCTGCCATAAAAGGGATGAACAAATTACCATTCGCATTCCATTTTATTTTAAATTACAACCATGTCATGTTGAGTGAAAAATTAATTCAAACTTCATATCCCTCGTCTCCATCTTTCGTTATTAAAAAAAAAGGAAAGAAGGGTACAATAACTATTTTTTTTACTATTAATACAAATACAGCTAACCTACATCTGTTCAGAAGGCTTTGTTGTGTGGTTGTGCGGGTGTGTGTGTGTGTGTGTGTGTGTGTGTGTGACATACCAATGGAATAGCCTCTAAATTCGATAAGGTGCCAATAAACTGCTCACATTCCCGTTAATCCTGCCCCCGGTCTCTGTACCGTCACGATGCTGGTCTAGTCAGATGCCAGTTCTGTACCTGACCTAGATTAGCCCTGCCAGCTCCCACAAATCTAAGAACAACTATCTCTTACCTTCGCCATTCGGCGCAGTGGACAAACAAAAGTTGCGTCAACGATGATTACAAACTAGACAGGCACGAGGACGCTGGATCCTCTGGCAGAAAGATACCTCTTGTCAGTTCGATCTGAGAAGGGCGAAGGGGCCAAGGGTATGGCACAAGGTGCTGAGAAATAACAGTGCATACTGTGTTTGAACATTTGCATTTCATATACATATAGTTACTCGAGATTTGCAATGAATACTGAGATAGGAAAGAGTTAGTCCTTCTTCTCTTACCCCAGCCCAGAAAAAAAAAGAAAAGAAAAGAAAAGAATAATAAAGGTTTCTTTCACACTGCGCTCGTCCTCTAAATTAAGCACCAAAGTTTAAAAAAGTATGCAATGTTTCATAGGGGTACAAATCATCTTAACCTTGGGTGGTGATGTCATAAAACTCATTTCGAGCAACGAGCTAATTGTCGGTGTCATACCATCTTCAGGTTAAAAATATCTGTATTGCATGAGGACAATGGTGTGAGGGGTATGGATGTGTGTTTTATGCATTTACTCTATTTATTGGCATTGAATAGATCACTTTCCATATAATTACAACCAGACACTTGCGTTACTGTATAATAAAGCATAGCGTGGCTCTGAGCTGTACGAATCTCTCTCTCTCTCTCTCTCTCTCTCTCTCTCTCTCTCTCTCTCTCTCTTTCTTTCTCTCTCTAAATATTATAAATTGTGTAAAATGTGTTGTGAGGAGATTTCTAATTTCCAAGTAGCGGTTTAGAAGTGAATAAAAAAAAAGTAAATAATGAGAACAGAAAAATATCATTGGTGTCTCCATAGATAATACTGCTTCTGCATGAGAGATGAGGTTAATTAAAATAAAATATCACGTTCTGGTAACACTTTCGGTAGCATTGCACCAACAACAGCTGCTGCTGCTCCCTGTGGCTTGGAGATTGAGGTTTTTCTTCATTCTCTCGTTTTTTGCAAAGTTAGTCAGTGTTTATTATTGTGATAACGATCTGCAGAGAAACCCCACAAACTCCAATGTTTTCATAACTGATACACAAATATAGCCTCATGCGGGCTGAAGTATCACCTTGGCTTTACAGACAGAGGAGAGAGAAGAAAGCAGTTCCTTATTTTGTCAAATATTATAAGGCGAGATAATTTTTTAAAATCTGTATGCTTACACAACATACGAGATGTAGCAAAAGCGAAATAATAAGAGCATCAAGAAAATATATCTTCTAAAGCCACACACAGACAGCCGACACACGAAGAGGTAATCTTTTCTTAAAGACAGATTTTTGTTAGATTTTCACGTATTTAAAGTTCCAACCAGTCAATAACATTAAAATCATGTAGTTTTATAGTCTAATAACAAACAAACGAATAGCAACTTAGAAGCCAAACATACGAACAATAACTTGGAAACTAAACAAACAAAAACAACGTAAAAACCATGGAAACGAACAACAATTAAGAAGCCAAACAAGAGAACAATAACTTGGAAGCCTAACAGACAATAGCAACTTAGAAATCAAACAGACGAACAATAACTTGGAGACCAATCAAACAAATGAACAACAACTTGGAAAGCAATCAAACAAACGAACAAAAACTTAGAAACAGACAACAAACAACAGCTTAGAAGTCAAACAAAAAAATTGCAACTAAGAAATCAAACAAACGAACAACAACTTGGAAGAAAAAACACACAAAAAAACCCAAAAACAACAGAACAGCAACTCAGAAAGCCAAACAAATAAACAGCAACTTAGAAGACAAACAAACGAACTTAGAAACCAGTTTGTGTGTAATGAGCGCCAGGACTGTTCCAGTTGCTGTACAATGTCATGATCTTTCTGTTTTCTTTAAACATTACTGTGCAAATCTGGATTGGTAGGGAACTTATGTAACGGTCTTCGTTCACAACTCTGCTGGTCTCATGCCACAAGGCCTAATGATGCAGACGCTTCTAGAGGGACTCGATCTCTCAAAGGAAATTTCTCATATTTTTAGTTTGATTACATTAACCTCTGCTCCACTTGTGCGTTTAAATATTCCAGGCAATGCATGTACCCTAGAGGAGCCCTGCAGTATATGTACGACGGAATCAAGCTCCTCCTCAAAAAACTATTCATCCAATGTTTGTTTAGTGTTACGCTTATGAGATTGAATTATACATATAAATGCACGTAATAGTCTGTAGTTGTAAATCGTGATCAGGGTACCAATTAAAGAAACCCTAATACAGTAAAATATAAAAAAAAAAGTTGGTAAAGTAATATAATTACAGCATAAAACAGAAATAATGTATCGATTCATTATTAAGGGGAAAAAAAAAGAAAACACCATATCTAAAGTTCTCTTGAATTTAAGGTTGTCCGTTTCTATTTAAACAATGTCATTCCTTCTTGGCGTGTATAATACAATATGTGCTTCGTTGATAGTGATAAATGAAAATGAACCATGAAAAGGGACAAAAAAACTTGAAAAAAAATCCCAATAGGCCATCGTAAGTTGTATGCATTCTCTAATTATGGAAAGTCTTTCTTCCCTAAGCTGGGAGTTTTTTTTTTCGTTGTTTTTTTTTTCGTTTCGTTTTGCTTTTCAAGTTTTGTTAAACAGACTAGCCTTTTGTTGTTGAAGAACTTGGCTGCCTCATCCCTCAAGCACACATCTGGAGCAAGTAATACTTTCATAAAACCATCTATTTTATTGCCTTTTTTATACTTTTGGCTTTTCAAATCTTATTTGGTGCTAACAAATTGACGTTGTGAATGTTTATAATTATCCTTTGGAGGCTGATGCATAACGCCATGTCTAACTTTTTGGTGTTGTTGTTGTTCTGGCAAAATAAAAAAAAAAGAAAAAAAGTTGCCGTTATGTTGAGCACCTCCTTTTCAACTGTGACATAAATCTGTTTTGAAAACTCAAATAAACCGTGACAATGGCCGCTCAGTCGCCCTTATAAACTTCCCAGCTCACTTTTTTTTTCAATCTCTATCATGGACAAAAAAATAGAGCTCCCGACTTGCAATTTCTTTATCACATTATTTCTATTGTTTCGTTAACTCGGAACCCGCTTCTCGTTTCTTGTTTTCATTTCCCCTGGTTTTTTGGGAAAAGATAGGGGTCTTAGAGCCCGTTTGCTCCCATTGTGTTCGCGGCGCGGCTCCCAACAGAGACGCTCTGAGGGGGCTTTCATTTCCTCCCCACGGAGTCCTCTTCGCGGTAATCGATACTCCCTAAGCCAATGAGCTCAGTTCATGCGTTTTTTCACGCGCTTAAAAGACCAATCAGAATTGTGCTCGAGGCAAAGTGGTGTATCTAGTGACACGGGGAGAAAGCTGCCGGCGAGTGATCTTCGACTCTCAAGTCCTTGACCTCGAGCAGGCACGGATGGCGTTATGGATATGAGAACGGCATTCGAGACGGAGAAAGACACACATTTTAAAAAGATTTCAAGGAAATGTTAAACCTTGATCAAGACGAAGTTTTGCTGGGCTAAAAAGAACACGGTGATTTCTTACTTTTATCACCTATGAAAACAGAATTAATTTTTTAAAGAGGAGAGTAAAATAAAATCAGCGGGGAAAGGGCATGATCGCAGAACATAACCCTTGCCTCTGAAAACCCAAATCAAATAACAAAAATTTACACAAAAAAGAAAAAAGAAAGTATTGGTGTAACGAGTGAGTTGATATTTCAGAGGCTATTTTGAAGAGTACCAAAGGAAAAGGAAAGAAACGAAATAAGTAATACAAACGTTGGTTTACAATTTGGTAATCAGAACATTGTTTTTACAGCAGAAATACGTATGAGAAAAGATATTGTACAACAATATTAAGAAGCAAGAAGAACTCTGTTCAGTATTCATTTAGGAATGCAACAAAAACAAGCCCAAACTGAAGTTTGTTGCAAGGTTTATCCTGCGACACATACTTGACCACCACTGTCTTGTGGCTATCGATACAAAATGTAAACAATTTTGACCTGATGAAAAATATGGGGATTTAGATAAAGTTCTGGAAAAATGCAGCATGATCATCATTACAACAGAATATACACAACTTGGCATGCATAGGGACGGACATTTCTTTTTAGCATTTTGGATACCTTAACGCGGAAAGCAGCTTTAGGTCGGAAGATATGAGAAAACAATTCTTAATTCATAACACTTTCTAAAAATCGTGATAGCTAGGCAACCAGAGTGCTGGACCAGACAGCCCAAAGGCACTCACCATTGAGAGCGGACTTGGAGGAAAAGTGTGTACAGTTTTATAAGGAAAAATGTTAGACACGTAAAGCCCCAACAGAAATACATTTTTTCTTCCACATAGACCACTCATGAATATTTCGAACAAGTTTATTAAAAAAAAAAAAAAGGGAATATGAAAACATTTTCTTATCCAAAAAGGAAACTGCTGAAATAGAATCTTTTCTACTTGCCGCTGCATACGTTACTAACCACAAGGGCATGTATGGTAAGATGAATATAATGCCCCGGCATGCAATAGTGTCCGCAAGAAAAATGGATGGTAAGATGACCTTAATGCCTTGACATATATCGCTATCCTCAAGGACAAGGAAGGTAAAAAGACTACAATGCCCGTGCATACGTTTCTAACCACGAGGACACACTTGTATGGTAAAATGACTATAGTGCCCTGCATACATTGGTAACCACAAGGGCATATTTATATGGTAAGATGATTATAGTTCCCCTGCATACGTTGCTTACCACGAGCACATACTTGTATGGCTAGAAGACTATAGTGCCCCTGCATACGTTACTATCCACAACGACATGGATGGTAAGATAACTATAATGCCCCTGTATACGTTATTATCCACAAGGACATGAATAGTAAAATGACTATTTGCCCTCCATACATTACTATCTACAAGGACATGAATGGCAGTATGACGCAGATGTCCCTGCATACGTTGCTATTTGCAAGATAGCGGTTCATGAGATTATGAAAGTAATGATGAAGTTGATACTCTGTGGTGACGATGCTTTTTGCTGGAAAATAAAGGTTTGTCTAGCTGATCAATGTTTTTTAGTAAGACGTTTTCAGAAAGGCTAACAAGGTGCCATGTCCAGGAAGTAAATTTGAAGAAAGAAATACAAACGCAATATCCATTAAGCAGTTGCAAGCTTAGTTTGAGGTCTTTACATAACAATTTTTGACGAGTTTAATTTTTTTTTTCAAATTTATAGTGTAAATCAAAGTCACCCTTCATCAGTTTCCTTCATCTTTATATTTTCTCTTCTTCACCAAATGTATTTTGTTTCTGTAAAGTATGAGAAGCAAATGTTGTTTTGTGCATTCATTTTCCTGCTCCGTTTCTTTTTGAAGAAAACCAAAGGTGTTATTAGAGCTCAGCGCCTCGCACTCTTTCTCGACGTGAAAGAAGTAACATGGCGGCACACTATGGTCAAATCAGTACACTATGGCAGCGCGCTCAGCTCTCAAGTTAATGTGGTGAGAGTATTTTCCTATTATCGCGACAAAGTGCTGAAAGTCATAGCACATAGTATGATGGGGGAGGGTGGGGTTCTCTTTACGTTCTTGTAGAAATGTAATAATAATAAAAAAAAAAATAAATAAAAAAGGGAAAGAAATGTAATGGCCTGTCTTAAGTAAACAATGGGGAGTAAATTTTTTATGTCAGTTGCCTCCCTTATTTACTTTCCCGCAGCCTTTGCTGATGCCTGTCAAAAAAAAAAAAAAAAAAAAGTAAATTATACTGAATACATTAAAAATGATTTAGTTGAGATATTTTTGTCCCCTTATTGTCGGCATGGGAAGAATAAACGGGGACAACTATAATGCATATACCTAGGATTTTAAAAAATCCCTTCAAAATTGGTTTGTGCTTTCCCAAGTCGAGGCTTAATAAACACATCTTTAAAGACAAAATAAATGCCTGTCTGTAATATCTATTGGTTTCTTTAGTACAAAAGAAACTTAAGTGGGCCGAGGAGGATCTTTTCACAAGTATGATGATCTTGAAGACGCCTGCAGATTTTGGGCCTTAATATGTTTATTGTTCTCTCCGTCTCTCAGGCGTCGAATGTGGAGACCTGTTAGAGATGACATCACACTAAACTAAACTTCACCTTAATCCAGTGTGCAAACTTTAAATTAAACTTCTCTCGCCGGGTCTCTGTGTAGATTCTGCAGGATCTAACAGCCATTGCATTCTTCGAGCTTAAAGCATTAAGGAAGTGTTTCAGGAGGTTAAGATCCAGTAAATAAGGAGCTTAGATTTTCTCTCTCTCTCCCTCTCTCTCTTTGTGTCACTTCTCTTTTTCTTCCTCTCCCTCCTATCTCTTTTTTTCTCTCCTTCTCTCTCCATCTGTGTCTCTCTCCGTCTCTCCCGCCTCTCTCGAATGTGCCCCTAATCGTACATGGAAGGCTCTTCTCTAAGCCGATGATTGTAAGCTATTGCACCCCTAATCTACACAAGGCGCCGCTGTTTGACAACAGCTCATGGCAACGTCGTGCACATAAATTCATCTTAGCACATGCGCCACCTACCTTTCTTCTGCTTGCAATTTTTGTCCCTCAACGGGAACTCTTCATCTTTAGTCTTCCTCGTTTCACTCGCAATTTCTTTTCGTTATATTTTCATTGTTTGAAATGTTTCAAACAAAGACAAATAGCGCTGTGGGCAGAAGCCCACATAATTATTTTTTCAAAGAACCTTTTGTATTAGGTTGCAATATAAGTTTGATGTCTCTGCATTGTAGAGAATATTAATAAGTTTTATTTCTTTGCCCCACAATGTAACGTCGCTTTGGTTTTTACATTCTGTTGTCAACTTTTCTCTCCCCCCACTGCTTATTTTTATGTAGCTCCTTAAATGCAGATTGTGTTATTGTTACCCCTGCATTGAAAACTTGCCCATCAAACAGCAGTTGAAACAAAGCACTTGATTTTGATAATGTTATCCTTTCCAATATTGCCCAGCCTGGTAATAATACATATCATTCTTCCTTGATTTGCCAGTCACAGGTGGGTTTTTTTAATTTATTTTTCGTTCACATTTTTGTGTATGCATGTATATATTATGATCATTTTACGTGTTGTGTTTTTCAATAATGTGAATATTCATGTTGTTTCAGCTGTTGTTGGTGTTGTTAATATTTTGTTGCTGTTGTTGTAGTTGTAATCATGGAATCACGTTTTATTTCCCAACACTCTAGTTGTATTTGTAACCGTTTCCATCCATTTTAATCAATATGTTATCTCTCTCTTTTTTTCCACCGTCTTTCTTTTTTTTGCGCAAACCAACTTAAAAATAAACTTATGTCTGGTTGCTTTTCCTTTTTCCATTTCTATCATTGTTGATAACTAGTGAATACTGATAATGTTGGGTTATCAGGAAACAACCCACTTTTGACCTTTTCATATTGCGTTGCTTTTCCCCTCTCTGCACACATTGCTGCCATAATAATAATCATTGCTGTTCATAGGACGTTCGTTTTGTGCATGAGGTATTACAATCGCATCTCGCGGCTGCCTATTTTTATTATTATTATTATTAATATTATTATTATTATTATTATTATTATTATTATTATTATTATTAATTATTATTGTTATTATTATTATCATTGTCATGATTACAAATAAAAAAGAATTTCCTTCAACATTAACTCCCATGTTACATCATGCCTTCCTGTTCTTTTTTTTTAACTTGTGTCTTTATGTCTATATGCCAAACTTTATTTCTCTCTCAAATAATTTTCTCTTCAGATCCTCTCTTGCTTTTTTACTGTCCCGTTATGTATCTATCCCTCCTTCATATCTGTCGGTCTATCTATCGATATGTATGTATATATATATGTATGTATGTATGTATGTATGTATGTATGTATGTATGTATGTATGTATGTATGTATGTATGTATGCATGTATGTATGTATGTATGTGTGTGTATGTATGTATGTATCTATCTGTATGTATGTATGTATGTATGTATGTATGTATGTATGTATGTATGTATGTATGTATGTGTGTATCTATCTTTCTATTTGTCTATCTATCTATCTATTTATATAACTTTCTATCGATCTATTTATC
>BLXT01008584.1:330970-341705 GCA_019648995.1 Plakobranchus ocellatus | reverse complement strand
TACCTCTGTCTTCTTACCAACACACTTTCACCTTTTCTCTCTCTCTCTCTCTCTCTCTCTCTCTCTCTCTCTCTCTCTCTCTCGCTCTCTCTCCCTTCATATAAAGAAACCATTTTTCTCTCAGTCTTACCCACATACACTTCCTCCTCTCTGAAAAACTTCGAACTGAAGAGAGGTAGTATACCATTTAGTTTCTGATTAATATTTTGCGAAAGATATTCTTGTAGAAAGTGACTGTTTCCTCCTATCTTAGATTTCACATCAAAGAATGACGTGATATACCAAACCTAAAAGAATTCCCTTTCAAACCAAAATCACCTAGCGTTTCAATCTCCTTAGAATTGCCTGATTTTGATCTTATTGATTTAGAAACTGTTTAATGGAGTTTAAAAATAATAATAATAATAAAAATAATATAATAATAATAATAATAATAATAATAATAATAATAATAATAATAATAATAATAATAATAATGATAATAATAATAATAATAATAATACTAATAATAATGATAATAATATTTAAAATACATGTTCATTCACCTTTCAAATGAAATAGTCGAGCGCCTTTTCCAAAGAACTAACGTATTTTGTTAGACAACCATAATTTTAGAGAGCGTTGATTCCGACCTTGTTGGAAGAATGTTCGAGGTCTGTAATAATTTTCTTTTTTTTTTTTTGATTATTTTCTTGGTAAAATTTCTGTCGCGACGTGGATGAGAAGTCAACGCCTTTTGCTGAATGCTTCATTGTTCGGATCTAGTCAAGCTGTCAAAAGGAAACTGTGTAATTCGAACTGCTAGTTTGTATCCAAAACTCTTTTTAAAAAGGTAAACATCTAAATCCAGTTGACTTCGGGCAAGCAGGCATCTCTTCTTTGGGGGGCGTCGGAAGCACATTGGCTTGTGATTCCGCCCTGAGATCTGCAGGGATCCCTCTATCGCGGGTTCGAGTCCCGCCATCGGCGCCCCGGCCTGGCGGGTGGCCTTAAAGCCTGAGATCACCTTGTTGTGAACTGGTTATATACAAAAGCCAAACCAAACCTCTTCTTTGTATGTTTGTTTTTTCATTGTTAAGAAATAGGGAAGAAAAGAATAAATTAATCGATATTTTATGTTGAAAGATTAATATCAAAATATGCAGCACCGTCCTTGGTAGAGCGCGTAGAACTGTAAATTCCTTCTTAAATCCTGCATGGCTCTAGCATTCACCGTAACTTTATTTTTTATATTGTTGAGACTATAACAACTTCAAGCAGTCAGTTGTAGGCCCCAGTGTTTGCTCGTATTTCTTCATCCTCGCCAAACCCCAAGGTTTAGCGGCAGAGCATCAAAAGGAAGAAAATCAAGGTTTCAGAACAGCTACCAAAGTACTGTACAAAGTGAGTCCTATGCTTAGTAAAAGCATCGTGCAACCATTAGTGTCGTAGCCCAAAATAGGCATGGGGTGATGAATGGAACTTGAAAAGACAAATAATATAGCATTGACTCTAAATTTGCCTGAGGGAGGGCCTATAACCCTGAGATCAACGTGTTGTGGACAGGCCATATGATGCAAATTGAAATTATGAGGGCTTGGTGGGAATGTACACAAAAATTTGATAATTATAAAATAGCGTTAAATAAAACATTTTGAAAAGCACGACAATGAAGTGCTTTGCTTTTTTCCTGTCTATTTGACTTGATGATAAAACGATGGAAATTTAACTTTTAGAGAACGCTTGAACCGTTTTTAAGCTCGAAACCTTGTTTTGATTCTTATCATTTTCAAAATGAGCTAAACATAGTTTGTAGCAATAAAAGGAAACACGATTTTACACAATGATGGGTGTATTCGTTAAAACTTATAGGAGCATAATATTATTGGTCTCGATATTTTTTACCGGCATACCACCTACTTGTTTCAGCTCCCATAGCTATCGGTATAGTTTTAATTTTACCTTTTTTGAGTCGATCTATTTTCATTGATATGGCGTTGATAATCAATTCAATCTTTTGAAGCTGTTAAACATCTCTAGCATATACAAGAAAAATAACCACTTTTTTAAATTTTCGTGTTCAATCTTTTACATTGAAGCAAGCCTCAAAATCTCTTGATTTTGACAATGAAAATACAGCAAGTAAAAAAAAAAGACAAAAAAAAAACCAGGCTCTACCCTTTTTCAAATGCAAACTAAAACTGATCATCTTCTTTGAACTCGAAATTGTGTACTTCACTCAGTCTCTTTTCGTCTAAAGCAATCAATGCTAGGCTCCAAACCTTTACCCTCTCATCGCGATGCATTTCATTGAAAATTGTATTTCGTACGTTACAGGGGTTTCAAGCTGTCATTTTCGCCAAATCTTTAATTTGTTGATGACTTTGATTAGTTTTCATTTAAACACAAGAAAAGATACAGATAAAATGTTCATTTGAATTGTATACATCCCATTTCAATTTCACTGAAAATTATTAAGTATTCCGAATCGTTCAGTGCAAGAATGAGGAATGTAGGAGATGTAGTAGACACAGAGTTCAAATTAATCTTTGCAGAGTCAAATATCTTTTGAGACATCGGGAGAAAAAATAATACACACAACAACAGCACCAACAGCAAGAGCAAAAACAACAACAACAACAACAAGAAATAAAAAAAAAAATCTAAACGAAATAATCATTACAAGAATGCGGCCATTATCGAACAATTAGAAGCAATCTTTTAAGATTTAAGTAAACAAGTATGCCTTTATTGTAGTTCATCTCTTTTTATAGTTTAAAATAGCATGAGAATTATTCTGATGGTATACACAAGCTGTGGACAATCTTTTAGCAGTATACTATTATAAAGGTTCTGTTTTAAAATATGTATACACAATGTGCTAAAGACAATGAAACCTAGACAATAAACCTTTCATTTACTGAACACTTTCAATATCACAGGTCGACAATTTTGTTTTTAAAAAAAAATCGAATTTTTTTCTTTTCGTCAATAACAAATTAAAATAAATATTTGACATTTAAGAAAGTTTCTGTAATTTTGTGTACAGCAGATGAAGAGAAGCGAGTTAATATCGTGCGAAATCTCACCTTTTAATTCCCCTTAGTCTAATCCCGGAAAATGGACTTGGCAAGTAAAAAAACAGAGGTGGGAAGGGACGCAAATAAACAGGTAAGCAAGGGTCAATAAAGCTGGCTGACCATTGGTATGTCGGCTCTAATGGGGGACTTACATGCCAAGAGAGGATATAGAATAACAGATCCGGTAACTCAAACTGGCCGCTGGTCAGCTATAAAACTTAAGGAGGAAGGAGACTCAATCCCTGATATATATTTAATGCTTGTGTGAATACTTTTTAAATGCATATAAATTTGATATCTCCATTGCAAATGAAAATAAAAATGACCTACATAGCAGAAAGTTTCGACTCAAGTTTTTTTTTTTTTGTAAAACAATCCTTATCGTAATTCCTGCATGTAGAGGACATGGATTTTTCAAACTAGATTTTGCATTAATGCAGAAAAAAAAATACTCCGCACTTATTGAGATGAATGCGTCTAAATTGAGCAATTTATTCTTAACTTGAAAATGTGAGCGCACAATTAATCACAAGATATACATATGTATTATAAATTTGCGAAACACAATAGTTTTATCAATTCAAAAAAGGAAGATTATTCTTAGCTTCTTTATATGTATACTATTAATTAAGTATACAGTCATTGGCTTTAGTAGTAAAAGAGTAGCAAAAAGAGATTTGTGGCAAGAAACAAGAAGTAGCATGCCGGATTATGAAAGGTTATTAACCATTGTCAGATTACAACTACCAAGAGAAATCAACGTGCTTCGTTTCTTTTTACTGACACTCCTGTAACAGATTATATTAAAAATTTCCCATAAGGCTACAAATATAGTTAGACTGTATTCTCTGACTGGACTTGAATTAATGACGGAATCTCGCTCTTCTCACATTAACAACTGAAGGCTCAGACCAACAAAAGTGAAGACTCACTGATCCTGCTCCATGTATTGGGGGAGGGGATGGAGAGAGAGAAAGAAGTGGCGCAGGCCTGGCCTGCCCCACGGGAGAAACAAAACAGGGGCGCGCTGTGAGTCGGACAGGGAGGAATCATGTCACTCACCCTTCTTACAGCATCAGTAATTTAGCGTTTAATCTTGGCCGCACGCCCCAGTGCTTCTCTCAACACAGGCGTTAAAGAGCGAGAGAGAGAGAGTGCTCGTCTGTCTGTCATTCTACTCATTTCTCTCTCTCTCTCTCTCTCTCTCTCTCTCTCTCTCTCTCTGCCTCTTCACTATCCTGACCTCCCTCCCTCTACACTCTTTCTCTCTCTCTCTGCTTCTTCCTCTACGCTTTTCCTTTCTCCACTTCTCTATGTGTCTGTCTGTTTGTCTGTCTGTCTCTCTCTCTCTCTCACTTTCTCTCTCTCTCTCTCTCTTCACTATCCTGATCTCCATCTCTCTACACTCTTTCTCCCTCTCTCTGCATCTTCCTCTATGCTCTTCTTTCTCCACTTCTCTATGCGTCTGTCTGTTTGTCTGTCTGTCTACCTGTCTGTGTGCCTGTCTGTTTGTCTGTCTCTCTGTCTGTCTGTCTGTCTGTCTCTCTCTCTCTCTCTCTCTCTCTCTCTCTCTCTTTCTCTCCCTTTTCTATCAGTCATCTTTCCAACCCTCTGGTCTCCTTTGGCTGTGGCTATTATTATTCCACAATGATGTACTAGGGTGTTGATAATAGGCTGCAGGCTGCCATTGATCGAAGATTAGGAAATAGGAAGGGGGTATGAGGTAAAAAGAAAAAGAGATGTACAGACAACGTAAGAAACAGACAATTAAATAGAGAGTATGATGATGATGATAATGATGATGATGATGATGATGATGATGATGATGATGATGATGATGATGATGATGATGATGATGGTGATGATGATGATGATGATGATGGTGATGATAATGGTGATGATGGTGGTGATGATGGTGATGATGTGGTGATGATGATCATGATCATGATGATCATGATGATAATGATGATGATGGTGGTGATGATGGTGATGATGGTGATGATGATGGTGATGATGATGATCATGATGATAATGATGATAATGATGATGATGATGGTGATGATGGTGATGATGATGGAGATGATGGTGCTGATGATGGAGAGATGGTGGTGATGATGATCATGATGATAATGATGATGGTGGTGGTGATGGTGGTGTGAAAACAATGATGAAACAATTAAAACTTAATGATTATGTGATCAAAACAAGATGATATGTTTTTTTTTTCTATTTTAAAACCAAAAACCGGTGAACGGAATCTGCACCATATTCTTCACAACAACTTAATGCCGCAAAGTGGCTACAGTTAAAAAAAATATATATGAAATTAAAAAAAACAGAACAAAAATTATGATATTTTTCTTTTTCTTAGCGATTTGTAAAGAATCATTCTTTCCTCTGAGGTTTGAAGAATGTTGGATTTGTTTTGCATTGAGTATTCATTTTTCCCTTTTTTTTTTTTTTCATATCACATTACTGAGTTCCTTAGAGTAGGAGCTCTGCAGAAATCAAGATTGTCACCTAACTGATGACAAATAGACATTTAAGCTAACCTGTCTCTCATATGAAAAAAAAAAAAAGGCTGGTGTCGTTTGTTTAAAAGACAGCATTATTTAGAGTAAACTTAAAATCGCTTATATTTCTTTATTATTACTGTTGGGGTTAAAAGAAAAAAAAAGGAGTTCGTTTTTAAAAGCAACTGAATAGTTAGTAATAATTTCTCTCTGCCGTTTTATGGTTCAGTCTCGATGCAATATAAGCATAATGGTAGGTTTGACTCGCCTTGAAACCTTTCTGTCTGAGGTTTAAATCCCTTTACTACACCGTTCTATGCGACGTACAATTGTTAAGGCTGAGCTTATTGAAGACTTAAAAGTTTTCGTTTCACATAAAGTGAAAGCCTGGTAACTTTGTTTTACATTTTCAGCAGGGACATTTTTTTTAAAAAATAATTTATTTAAAAAAAATATTCTTTTTCGCGGCTGTTTCTTTCCTAATTTGTCTCTCTGTTACTTTGTCGCTCAATCTCTCTTGCTCTCTCTTTCTCTTTCTTCTTTACAAATTCTGCTATTTCTGATTCTGCCCATTCTCTTTCGCCATTGCTCTGTCGATTTTCATGCACCTTCTCGCGCTCTCATTTCTCTCTCTCTTTCTCTCTCTCTCTCTTTCTCTCTCTCTCTCTATCTCTCTCTCTTTCTTTCTCTCTTTCTCTCTTTCTCACCTCCATCATTCTACTCCCAGGAGAACGGTTAACCCGAACTTGAAACTGCACATGAGAGATTGACCTCTCTAATTGATGCTAATTGTTTCACCACAGGTCGCTCTCGCCCATCACTGCCCCACAGGTGACCAATAGTGGCCACTAGTGACCAGTAGTGATGATCAGTCCTGTCTGTCAGCGCATCATGCCACCGCTCAGGTTTGAGTAACAGGTCTCTGAGGGAGTACCCGGCCTCCTCACCCTTGGATGTGAGGGCGGAGGAAGATGATGACTGAGTAAAGATATGCATTGACAAAAAAGAGGAAAAATGAGTGAAGCAAATAATGAAATTGAAATAAGAGAACTAGAGAAGTGGACATAAGAAAAGATAGATCTGAACTATATACAATATCGTATTTAGACTTGATGGGTGGTTTGAACAATTATAAGAGGAAAAAAAAATTAAGTGATAGAGATAGATAGATAGAAAGAGAGAGAGAGAGAAGGAGAGAGAGAGAGAGAGAGAGAGAGAGAGAGAGAGAGAGAGAGAGAGAGAGAGAGAGAGTTGGGAAAAATGTTGAGAAGGTGAGAAACGCGAAGCTTCATTTGAGAGCAGCGAATAAGGAAATTTGAAAGAGAAGGGGCAAAACAAGGACTGGTGTTACTGTGTGTTATAGAGAAGTGAGCGAAAAAAAAAATATGTATTGAAACTATTGCGATAGGCAAATTCACGGTAACCCATCAGTTATGCATAAGTCATAATCAAGTATAACCAAGGAGGGTAAACTATCTATATAATATGACTATTATTATTATTATCCTAATGTATACACACAACCAGGTGTAAGTGGTGACCCTCTCGAACTTACCCAACCCTACATTATGGCACAGTGTTCCGGGAAATCCCGAATTGCGCGCTTGGTTTCACACGTCTCGAATCTCTCCTGACGATTCAGCAGGGGTATGAAACTCTGCGGGGTGGACAGTAATAAATCCCCAATAATCTCCCTTCAATAGCTGCGGACAAATTGAGAAACTAGCAAAGGGGTGTGGTTACGTTATCTCCATTCTTTTCTGTTCATCCCATGTCAACTGGATTATCTGTCACCGAGATTCTTACATTCATCTCTTCCTCTTTTTTTTTTTTCTTTTCTTTGCTTCTCTTTTATTATCCTCTTCACTTTCCCTCTACCCTTCTTTTCCCCCTATTTCTATGATTTTTTTTCACAGTGATATCCACATATATTAAAGTTGTTTAAGTTGATTTTCTTTCAATTAGGCCATTTACTTCTGGGGCATTTTGATAAGTAAACGCATAAGACAATATTTTGTTTGTAATCTAACAGAGACAACTATGTAGCAGCAATCCAACTATACATCTATATTTCAGCGCATCCCTTTCTCTTCCTCCCAAGGGCTTTGGTGACAAAGAATTGACGACCTTGCTCAAAATCATAAGGGATCTTCTAAAACAAGGTCAAATCTGCCAAGATGCGATGACCTACGAGGCCATAGAAGTCTCAAATCACCAACATATCAAACGGGCTATAAGACAGAAACAAACAATCCTCTTGTCTCTGTTTATGTCTCTTGCTACATATGTCTTTCCTTCTGTTTTTCTGTCTGTTTCTCTACCTGTCTCTTCACCCCCCTTTCTTTCTCTCTCTCTTTCTCTCTCTCTCTCTCTCTCTCTCTCTCTCTCTCTCTCTCTCTCTGTACATAATGATTTTGATTCTTTTTTTTCTGTGTCTTTTCTCCAAGCCACATTCCGGCTCATGAGGTAGCTTTTTTCCCTTGCTACTCTTCACTGTATAATCTAAAATAATTATTATCTTTCTCACACTGACCACATTGATTGGTGTGTATGTGTAAAGAAGGAGCTTATGCACAATGTACAAGTAATATCATTTTGCTCTTATGCTTCTTTTTCAAATTCCTACCATAATTTTTCCTTCTCTGTCTCTTTTTGCTGTTTAGACGGTTGTTCAATCAACTGATTCGAGTCTTAATAAATGCAATGGAGCATTACATCTCCCCATTTCATTTTTTGTATGATTAGCTTTTCCTCTTTGTCGTGTAAGTTATGACTATCTTTATGTTATCGATCTATGTTTTTCTCAATATATCCATATAATTTATGTCTGTCAATCTTATAACTGATCATTCTTTTAACGAATTTATTTATGTACTTATCAATATGGCTATTATCTTTATATCTCTTCAATTTTCTTCGTATATATTTTTTCTCTATCTATCCACCTATCTATTTCTTAATTAATCTAGCCACCAAATTAATGACATTTGTTTTGACATATTTATGTGAATTACTGACTGTGTTCGTGTCGTTCCATCAATTTTTCAATACAAATAATTCTTTGTAATACAGTTAACACTCTTTCCAGTGTTTTTCCCCTCCCACATGCCCATCTCTTCCTCCCATCACGGAGAAACGCACACCCAATTCTATCTTAATCTGCCATCTCCCAAGTCAATCATGTCACGCTCCCTCGTCTTTTCACGCCCGGCTTCCCCTCCACACTCCACCCCGCTGATCTTAGATTAAAACTTGTAAAGGGGACACAATTGCTTCTTTTGTAGCCATCCCCTTCGCGGTTACATCCCGTACTCGTCGCCGCATGAGACTCGGCGCCAATGACACAACGCTCCTGGTCCGTTTTGGAAATTGAAAAATTTGTTGTCATAATTGTACGTACGTTCTAACTCTATCAGTTTGCAGAACAAATTTATAAGGTATAAGACATAGACCTGGATGGCCAAAATTAAAAACAGAAAAATCCAATATGATTATTGCTTACTACTAAAGATATAAAAAATCGTGCCGAATTGGTTCGTAAGTGCCAGGGCTTAGGTAGGAATCCTCGGCACGAAAGAAATAATCTTTGACACTTAATCTTCTCTTAAATAGAACACTATAGCGTGACAGATTTTCTCCTACCGCAGCTACCACAAGAATCTCCCCAATGTCATGACACCCATAGAACATTATTGGCACTCCTAAGGTAAAACTGAACGAAGAGACACCCAGGAAAAACCTTTTTAAATTTTTTATAGGACCATTTAGCTTTTTCAGGACACTATGGAAATCGGGGCTTCGGTATTTGTAAAGACAAACAAACAATATAATTTATCCCTCTTCAATTCAGTTATAGTGAGCGAAAAAGTACGATTAGAACAATAGAACAATAGTGGTTTCAAGCGATGCGCATCCCACATCTTATTAGTTATGATCTTTTGAAGCAGATTAATTTCTGTAAGGCACAAAACAGGAAAAAAAAAAAAAAAGAGATGAAATGTTCGCATGAGATTAGCAGGAAAACTGGGTATAAAACTATTGCTTTGATTCTGCGCATTATGTAATGCATACAACTTGTTAGAAAATTACGCAATAGATCGAAAAAAACAAAATTTGTTTTTGAAAAGGCAGACAAACAAATATCACGTAAATAAGTCTGCTGTAAACTTTTAAATCATCTCAAAGATCTGGAACGATTTTTAATCTTATCTCTGAAGATGATAATACCACGCTGCCCAGGACTATTTTGTACTGTTCTAGATCTTTAGCTTGTTCGCCCTTCCTTATTGTTTATTTCTTGGAGGGCATAAAAAGATTTGCTTTCTACTTTTTGTGGCACCAACACAGTAGTCATGGAAATGTTTGTTTGCTTGTTTACGCAAAAAGGGAAATAAAGATACAATTTTTTAAGGTGATTGTGATCGCACGAAAGGAATTATGAAGATGAGTTAATAGCCCCCAAAGCAGATATATTTCTTGTGCCAAATACAAACATGGAAACATTGACCTGTTTGCGCTAAAGCGGAAAAAAAAAGATATTGTATTGATAGACAATTATATGCAATTGAAAAAAATAAAAATAAAATCGGATTGTCATACCAATTATTTTAAAATTTTAACCACAGTAGACTTTGAGAATTTTTGTTTAATTGCACAGAAGAACTTGAATATGATAAACTGGTATTTTATACAAATTATCATATTTTGGAGATCACAAAAGTAATTAGATCCACACGAAGAGCAAGATAACTTTAAAATTTTACTATACTGCATTCTTATCGTAAAGAACTTGAAAGAAATAAACTATGTTTCTTAACAACACTTCAGAGCAGCGGCTGGATTAAAGGGGAAAATTTAAAAATATGTTATTGCAATGTTCATAATAAAATACATGAACTTTTTTGTTCAACAAAAGAAGGTCGGTTACTGTTGAAGAACTTCATTATCGTCACTTAGATTCATTAACAAATTCTACGAGAACACATCGGATTGTTTATTGCCAAAAATAATAACGGAAAATCATAATGATAGTGAAAAGCATATGCTCGGTGATAAGAATAACAACAATGATGATTATGACACTACTATTACTACTACTACTACTACTACTACTACTATTACTACTACTACTACTACTACTACTACTACTACTACTACTACTAC
>BLXT01008583.1:55174-65447 GCA_019648995.1 Plakobranchus ocellatus | reverse complement strand
AGATAGACACATGGATAGTTGGATGAAGATAGATAGATAGTTCGACACATAAGTAGATGGATAGGTGGATGGAGAAAGATAGATAGATAGATATATACACAGATCAAGATTTTTATTATTTCGTTGGGCCAGAATTCAGTTTAGTTTTAACATGTATTTTCGCCTCTTTTTTCCCCTTTCAAAGCCTGATACCACAGAGATTGAGGGCGTTCACTTTCTCGACATCTCCACGCCCGAGGAGCAACAGCAGCAACAGCAGCAGCAGCAGCGGCAGCAGCAGAACTATCGCCTTCATCATCATGCAGGACAGCAGCATCAGCAACAGCAGCATGCGCCAGACTCTCCATCTTCAGCTCACGAGTATGGCTCAAGGAGTCCTAGCGTGTCCTCAGATAATGGCAAGGTGAGCATTCACAAAGCAGATAGCCTAGAGCGACACTGTCATCATAACAACACATAGTGAATAGCATGGAAAGGTTAGCAAAACAGCGTGATGAAAGGGACGCAACCCGGACTGTTCCCGATTTGCAAGAACTGCAACTGTAGCAACATTAAGGTCTTTTTAGAACCAGAGCCTTTAGAAAAGTATATTTTAGTTACCTGGGCCAAACATCGAGAATCTAAGGACAATCCTGATAAAATGCGTTGTTCTTCTTGGCAAATCCATCTAAGAAAGGCATCTAGCTTTTAAATTTAATAGAAAAGCTTATTACAGATCTGTTTACTCTCAATGTAAAAAAAAAAATGGTAGGAATTGCAAGAAAAATATTACCTTACTTTGTGATCATACTTTCATTGTAAAATCATTATTTCCCTGAAATACGTTTATTTTTTACATGGGGGTAGTGCATTTTGATTGTCTTCACAATAACGTATTTGTTTCACCCTCTAACTTTCTCAATTACCTGGTTTATATCAGGTTAAGTATTGGCGTCTGCTTCAAAATGTTTGTTCAGTGCACTTCTAACTGACCTCAAGGTTTTAGGCCCTTGATAGGCCATTATTTGTAGCGGTTTCAAATTCCGCAGTACAACAGAAAGATCCCTTCAGATTCTAGGGAGGGTTTACTATTTTGGGACCAATTCCACTTTGCTACAGGTCTTTCCAATATACTGTCAGACATATTTTTATTTCCTGCTGAAGGACTTGTTAAATGACAATTTCTTTCATACTTTTTATCGCAATTTCAATCTCAATTGTACTCTATGATGGTCACAGACATGTAGGCCGAGTTAAAATAGGTATTGATTTTTTTGTGATTCTCATTTTAGTATCTAGTTTGTATCTTTTTCTTTCTTTATATTTTTGCATAGTTCTGCTCCTGTTGGGTGGTCCATCATTCCGAAACATCATTTATTTTGTAATCTATTTTGTTGTTGTTGCAGCAATATAAACAACAATATACCACAGAACTGGAAGTCTTGTGTCGGATCTGTGGTGATCGGGCCTCTGGATTTCACTATGGCGTCCATTCTTGTGAGGGCTGTAAGGTAAGCTGAAGAAAAAAACAAAAAAAAAAGAGTTTTAGCATAACATAATTGATCTCTAAGCAGGCGTAACCCTTGATGGTTTTGTATTGTTACCTTTAGCCTTTGAACTGTCTTTTGCAGCCATGCTCTAATGGAAACAACAGAAATATTGAAATAATTTAAAATCTCTTACCATGTGGTTTTGTGCATGCCGTAGTGAAAATTCAATAAAGCAATGTTGATTCTAAGTCCAGATAGGGTATTTTAATTTTCATTATTTTTATTATTTTTTTTTTTTAATTGTTCGAAAAAGCATTTAAATGAAGGAAAAATAGAACTTCAAAATTCTTTTTCCTCAAAAGCCTTACAAGTGATATCCGACTCGGAATGGCTGGATTGAAAACATTTAAAAAAAAGGCTATTGCTCAGCCTCTGTTTCTATTATCTATGCCATTTTGCATCTGTATTAGTCGGCATTTAGAACTAGAGGTACAACTGAACCACATACATCGATAGATGCAGTATGAAAAGAGTTTAGAAATAAAAAAAACCCCAACAAAACTAATTTATCAAAAGTTTAACTTCATTCAATATGCCAAAATGCAGGCAATAAAGCGAAGCATAAGAGGAAAGAAGATGAAACTCTCATAATATCTGGTTAAACAAAAAGAAGAAGAAAAAAATCTTAATAGGCCAGAACGTTTTAACTTCAGCATAATTAACTCAATATCAAAGTTCGATGAAAACAAAATCAATCAACTCTTTTCAAATTTCCAGGGCTTCTTCAGGCGCACCCTGAAAAAGCAACTGGTGTACAAGCCGTGTCAGGCAGGCTCACGCTGCAAGATTGACACTGGAACTCGCAACAAATGTCAGTACTGCAGGTACCAGAGATGCCTGTTTGCTGGGATGTCTCAGGATGGTAAGGCAGATTTCAGAATTATCAGGGGCGTTTCTGCACAGGGGAACCACCTTAAAGGACAGTGTAGTGTTTTGAAGGCTTATATTGAGGAAGACATGTTTCAGATGAAACTAAAAAATATTATTGCATTCTCATTAATGTGGCTGTTTGATTAAATGAAGGCTAATAGGCCTACTTAAGAATTATGATAATAATAAAAAGTGGTTCACAGGTGTGTGAATAATCCTGAACTGTCACTAATTCAAGAAAACAGAACTCAAGAAATTAGACCTTGGTCAACTTATCTTAAAGACAGCACCAGGCATATATAAAACTTAAGAAATCATGTAAAAAATTGTGACACTTCATCATATTTTATAACTCATATCTCAACTTGTATGAAAGGTAATATAAAACCTGAACTAAAACTATATGACCTTACCCTTTCAAAATTAATCTTATAGCTTGTCTTTCATGAAAGCTACATAAAGAAAAATTAATTATAATACATTTTAAAGAAAAGAAAATATTCATAATTTTTACAACAAAAACTTTAATAACGTAGTTTTCCTTCAAGCCGGCTTTTCTATGCATTGATGTTCCAAGCAAAGGCATTCAAATTTTTCATGCTTGAAAAACTCATAATTGACTCCCATCTTTTATGGAGATTTTAACAGCTCAACAAAGTTTGATTTCTGGCTTTAAAATTTATTGAATCATCAAAGAGAAAAATATATGCAAAATAGAATATTTATGTACTGTTTTTTTTTTTTTTACTTAAGTATTTTTGACCTACTAAAGCTGTTGATGTTAGCAGTAACCACTAATTGTATTTTACCTGTGTTTTGTTCTAGCTGTACGGTTTGGGCGAATGCCGAAGGTGGAGAGGGAGAAATTGCTAGCTGACCGTGAAGAGTTGACCTGCACTGGCACGAGACGGGTTGTAGAGCTGCGGTCACTGACTGACCTCATCAAGGCAGCGTTCCGTGACACGTTTGCCAACACCATCTTCTTGAAGCACCACCACAACTACCCGAGCCACTTTCAGCAGCAGCACCAGACCCTCCACCACCAGTTCCTCCCACCACAGGCACCCCAACATTGCCAGCTCCAGCAACAGCCTCATCTTCATCATCATCATCATCATCATCATCATCCACAACAACAACAACCACAGCAGCAGCAGCAGCACACCCGACACCAGCAATATCGATCCCCTGAGAGTTTGCCATATTTACCCCCTTTGAAGATCCCAAGAGCTGGAACCAGTTTTCACCACAGCGGCCCCTCCCCCAGCTCAATGATGCGCACACCGCCAGCCTCACCATCCCCGTCCTCTGCCTCTACCTCTGCCTCTCCCGTCAGTGCTCTGAGTAACCCCACCTCTCCGGGTCTAGCTGGCTCTCAACACTTTGTAAGTTACACATTGGTTTTTCTTGTTTTCATGTGGCAGTATTCAGTAGATAAGCCTGTATCATCATCATTATCATCATCGTCATCAAATCAGAAAAAGTCTTGAGGATACAGTGACTCAAGATGTCTCAGTTTTTTTTTTTACTTCTTTTAGAAGATTTATCATATGTTTATTCTCAGTTCTTCATTATTTCCCATTTTGCCTTTATGAAAGATAGTAATATATGTCTATAAGTTCTTTTTCCTTTAATAAAACTTGTGCACATGCAATGGACACATACACACTATAGTTGTGCAAGGTTATTGTAAGCACATCAACACTGGTGTCTGTTTTGTAGTAGCACTCTATGTGTGTGATTGCACCATGTGATGAAAAGAAGCAATATAAAGGACATGCAGTTTTAGAAATGATAACAATGAATTTTCCTATAGCACTTCAAATCACCTTGTGTGATCAAAACACAGAAATAAATTAAAATAGAAGAAAATTAACAGAAATGCTAAATAAGTAATCAACAGGCCCATCTTTTATGCTGTGTCGAAGTCATTAGAAAATTTAGATCTCATCACAAGGTATTTGTCTTTGAGGTCTTCAAATGAATCACAAGTTGTAAAATTAAAATCTTGAGATGCAGTATTCCATTGAAATCCATTTTTTTGTTGGTGTAAATTTCCTCTTTTGTGATAAATCTACAGGGCTAAGCTATTGCTTTTAACAAAAACATGCATTCGAATCTTATGTCAAAAAAAGGATTGGTTTCAGATCTTCCAATTCTTTTTTTTTTTCCTTGTCTCAGCTCTATGAACCACACGAAGTTCTGGAAACAGTGACGGCAGAAGAGTTCCTTTCACATGGCATCTTCCGACGTTTCCAGGAGCTCACTTTGCCTGTGATGGAGGGCAGTGTCCGATTTGCCAAGAAAGTTCCAGGGTTCACCTCTCTTGTGATGCGGGATCAGATCTTGTTGATGAAAAAAAATGGCTTTATGGTGGTCCATCTAGCTGTAAGTGCCAGCCTTTGATTCTCAAATTTTCGTCCAGGTTTTTTTAATTCCTCTCTTCTTCAGATTCTTATGTGAATTAAAGGCAAAGCAAAAACGTTGGAGTAATTTTTTCATATTAAATGTTTTCCATGAAGGAAGACATAATCACAAATTTTTTTGTTTTTTTTTGTTTTTTTTTTTGTTTTGCCTTGTTTACTTTCACACCATTGTTTGTTCTCTTTCCTCGTTTTGGCAAATATTCTTTCATCACAATATCTAAAGATTATCATTGTTGTTCTTTGCAATGATATTCCAATAATCATCTATATTTAGAACAGGTCTGTGTGAATATAATTATTAATGTCATTAGTAAACCTTATATTTCCCTGTGATTAGAGTTATTAAAGTTAATGATATACCTCATATCACTTTTGTAATTGCCTATTAACTCACTTGTGACACGGCCCGCACCTGTTGCGGGCAACCCAAAAATTCCCTGTGGACGGCGCCCGCAATCCTTGCGTTTTTTACCTTTACCACTCTATAACACCTATAACAACCTCAAAAACAACTCGCTGCCTCAACATTATCATTCCTGAGCCATTTATTCGTCAGTATTCCAAATCGCATTTTTTGTCATTGCGGATCCCATTTTTTTATAATATATTTTAGAACCCGTGTTGCAGAGCCGAAAGTCAGTCCAGAATTAATGAAATCTACGAGATAGATGGAGGTCTGGATCTAAGTCTAATGCGATTATGGTCTTGAATAGACAGTCTGTTTTGGTTTTTTTGGACAGAAGAATTTTAGGGGAAGAATTTTCTGATAATGATTAGAAAGTCACAATGATTCCAGTGATGACTTAGATCTAGATCCAGATATGGTATAGATCTAAGAAACGCTCACAATAGTAGCGCTAAATGAAGTCCCAAACAAGAAAACGAGCACAACCAGATGATTTTCAGTCTAAATAGCTATATTTAAATAAAATCCATTGAAGTCAAAAGCATCTTTCCTTACTTTTGTGTGTTCTTACCTTTTTGCTGCATCTTTCATGAGTTTCAGAAAATTTTCTGAAATATCAGATTTTTTCCCTTTTTGTAAAAAACATACAAAATCAACATATCAAGGTAGCTGAATAAAAGTGTTGCAACTAACAGATCTAAAGATAAATTTCATGTGTCCAAAGTTTTAGAATGATTGCTTTATGACGTTTTTTTTTACAATTAAAAAAAAAAGGCCAAAAAACCTTAGTCCGGAAAGAATAGCAAGAGGAAAAGGCCTTAACTGTGAGTTAATATCAATGCAGGGTAGGAATAGGCAAGAGGGAGTTTTAATTAAACATCTTATGCACTGATAAAAGTTTCCTTTTTTACTGACATTTTCTGAAGGCAAACTTAATCTGTCTATAACTTGTTCTCATCTCTGTCTTCCATCCACCGCTATGCAGCTTCACTCCCTGATCGGTCAGAGCTATATCTATCTCAACACACGGGATGGTGGGCTGCATGTTCCTAGGAACTCTTACTACATCTGTGATCAAATGACACGCTTGCTTGGCCACACCTTGGTTGTCATGGACAAACTTCAGGCATTTGGCTTGACCACAGGGGAAATAGCTCTCTTTGCTGCTGTGCTCCTCACTCAAGGTAGGTTTCTCTTCGTTTTCAAATAAACAATATCTTGACACTATTCAGTCAGATGTTGCAGAATATTGTGTTCTAGAGAAAGAAAAAGATACTATAAGTTAGCGATAGTATATATACTTTCTAGAACCCTTAAAAAATTTTAATACTTTTTTATATAGACTTGGTAATTATATATTTCTAACCACTTTTAATCATTGCAAAGATGTATGTAAGGAATTTCAGGCTACGTCTATGATTTCAAATGTCCAAATGCAAAATTTGGAATAGTCATGAGACAAGCTATACTTATGTTACAATCTCTATTTCCATTTTTTAAAATATAGATTATGCAAGTAAAGAAAAAGCTTTATCACAGATGCCATTTATTTTTATATTCCTGTATAAATTATGTTGCTTTGATATAGTCTATGATGAAACTGTTGGCGACACCGTTTTAATAAAATTTAAAAAAAAAAAAAAGGAAAGACAATTTCAGTGTCAAAAAACAACACAAAGGAATATCTGGGCCTTTCATAACACTTTGAAAAATCATTTTGTATCATTGATTTCTTTTCTGATTGAAGAAATTGTCTTGCAGATTTGGTGTGCGTTTTATTTCAGTTATCAAAAGAAATATGCACATTAAAATGATAAACAAAAAGGCCTGAGATCTAGGCACATTGAATGTTATTCCTGTGCTGTCAAAAAAAAAAAATCTACGATAAGCAAATTGCAGAATTATTTTCTGATGACCTATGAAGTTAAATTACAATTTTATCTTACATGTAATAACTACACGTAATACCAAAATGACAAATTGCATTGAAGAGCATTTTTTACAAAAAAATTAAAGTTATTTTTTGCCGAGCCATTATATGCGTCATTATTTTCTTAATTTTATTGGATTGTCTAAGCAATTTGATTTCTTGTTAGGCAACAATTGATGTTAAGGACAGTTTAATTTTTAAATTATTAGTCTTAAAAGCAATAAAATAAACATGATATTCCAGATGTACTTTTTTAAAATTTTTTTTTATTTTTCTTTTAACAAATATCCACAACCTTCGTCAAAAGTTTAGATCTAAACTAAAATAGGGTTCTTATCAGCAGAAAATGTTATATTTTGTAGACCTTGACAACCTGCAAAAAAGTAAACAAAGTGAAGCAGAATTTCAGACTTTGCTCCCCATTAAAATAAGTCATTCGAAACCAACAACAACACTTATCTACAATTGAATACTATTCAAACTGCTTAATCCCTTGAACAGTGTAGATAAAAGTTAAAAATACTGACTCATAGCAATAGTTGACAAGAAAAAAATTTTTTTCTTTTTTTTTGTGTTTTGTTTTTTTGTTTCATGACCCCTATTCATAAAATATGTCCAAAAAAAAAAATGCTTTTCTGACCTTATTTTTATGATATCACATTCTTTGGCACAGATACACCAGGTCTGAAAAGTCCCAGTCAAGTTGAGGAGGTTCAGGCAAATCTTATAGAAGCTCTGAGATTGGAACTCAAGCATAATCACCCCAAAGACAAGGTCAGTGTTTTATCCTTTCTGGAGTTTTTTGTAGTGAAAACATAGCTGGAACATAATACGGATGATAATGATCGTGAAAATCGTGATGATGCTATTTTTTTTTTTTCATGTTTAAGATATAAGGAGGGACTGAGAAAGAGAGAGAGAGAGAGAGAGAGAGAAAGACAGAGCGGGAGAGGAGAGAAAGAGAAAAAAAAGAGCAAGAAAGAGAAGAAGAGACAAGAGACAAAGAAAGGGTCTTACATCCCATGAATCTGTTATTCCTCTATCCCACAGGTCCTGATGGCTAAACTCCTCATGTTGGTACCAGAGCTTTACCAGATAGTGGAGGACTTTGCCACTAATCTGAAGAATCATGTGTTTGATCATACGCCAGATTTCCAGCAAGTTATGCCGTTGCTTAAGGAAATCTTTGACCTTGACCCTGAGTCGTCAGCATCTCCAGCAGTACTACCATCTTCTTCCCCACCCTGTCCTACAGTATCCTCATCCTCATGCACCTCAGCCACATCACCTGCGTCATACACCACAATATGGGCACCCCCAGCAACATCCTCAGCACCGCCTGTGGTTACAACAGCAATGTTTGATCCTAGCTTCTCAAGACCTTCACTATCAACTCAGCCACCACAGCAGCCACAAAACTTCTCACCATCTTTGCCACCATCATCTTCATACTCCTCAGCTTCTGCAGCAACATCCATATCTACAGCGGTTCCAAAATATACGTCTCAAAAATAAATTTTGGCTGTGTTGTATTCATGTATATTAAACAATATTGATTATGTCTTGTTGACTTCAAGCCTACCTCTAGCCTTGTACATTTTACAAAGTGGTCCTGGATGGAATATTATTTATTAAATCATTTTGCTTGTGCAGTTAAGATGAAAGAAAGCCTCTTTTTCATTCCTTTTCTTTTTTTTTTTTTGCCCCATATCAATATTTCTATAGATGTTATTTTATTGCATTGATAAAGTTCTACATTTGTTATAAATTCAATAAGATGGCTACTTTTGTAAAAAAAAAAAAAGTACTTGTGCATTCATCAGCTTAAATTTTGTTGCCTTGAAAGGAAAATTCTGGTGCACAAGACATGAAGCAACTAAGTTTTATGCCAAATTGAATAAATCACAAAGCAGTGTGTAAATATCAACTTTTGCTCTATGGTACTTTTAAATGAACCTTCTGGTTCAACAAATCAAGGCAAGAGTCTAATCTTATACTGCTGTCCACACGCCCCCATACATTTATATATATGTACTCCATGTTAAAATTGTTGTTATGTATACATTTCTTGAGACCAGTCTTAATGGTCAGAAATAAAAGTTTAAAATTACAGTATGTACATTTTAATTAGAAAGAAAAAAAAAAATGCTTTGCAAAGACTTTAAAATGATATATGTATATACTGGCAATATAGCATTTTCAATATAGCTCTAGCCAGTTATCATCACTGCAAAGCCCACGGTAAATAAAAAGAATTCTAGCAAATAGCCCCACTTAAGATGTACAAATTGTGATCTAAGACTTCTTTTGGGACAAGATTCAAAATAAACTATTATCATAATCTTTTCTATACCGGTACCATACACGCGCACAGTATTCAACCCGGTAAAAACACATTGGTGCGTTTTTTGTTATACTGGTATTGTGTATCAAATCTGTTGATTTTGTTGCTCTATGAATAATGATAATGAACTCATAATTTATATTTAAATCATATATATTTTGAACAAAATAATCTGCATTAACAATGTAATAATAGATAGGAAAATACAATGTTGTACAGCATATTGACTAGCAGCCTTTCTTTGAAAGGAAATGAACTTAAGGTCTCAATTTGCAATAGGGCAAAGACAGTGTTGATTCTTTTGAGGAAGACATTGTCTGTAAGAAAAGACATATGTTCAGATAAAAGCAGGACGAATGACTACTAATAAAGCAATATACAAATTTAATAACTTTATGTAGATAGATTACACACTTTGTTCTGAACTATCATCTAGACTTGATTGTCATTTTTTATTAGCATCAGATGCATGGATGGATGGATAAATACATCCATACATATGTACAGAAAATTAAGGAAATGGATGGATAAATACATCTATATATATGTACAGAAAATTAAGGAAATGAAGATAAAATATACATGTTGAATAAGTTGTTGGAAAGATGGACAAGTGCACTAAGAGAGGGTGAAATAAATACTGGGAGAGAAATAGTTTATTAAGTAAATATAATTAGATGTTTGATGTGAAAAGAAAAATGTAGGAAAACAGAGAGAGAAGGAGAGAGAGAGATAAATCACATAACTTATGTTTTGAATTCATATATA
>BLXT01008583.1:28353-48594 GCA_019648995.1 Plakobranchus ocellatus | reverse complement strand
AATGTCCTGAGTTTTTTTTTTTTTTTTTTTTTTTAAAGAAAGTAGGAAATGACAAAGCCATTGCCGTGGTATCTTTCATACACCTCTTGAAGCAGAGAGGAAAACATTTTTGTTAGAACCCTAACCTCTTCCTATTGCAACAAACGTAAGTGAAGGGAAACTACTCTTTTTATTAGCGAAATTTAAAAAAAAAAAACGAAAGTAGGATATGCGACTATGCGTAGACCTAGATCTAGATCTAATAGATGACAACGAGAGGTAAGGCAAAAGTTCGGCATTTGTATGCATATTTAACTTAATAAAGTGTTTCTGTTTTAGTATACTTGCATTTAAAAGCCATTATCTCCTCACAAAATAAAGGAGAATCTCAAAATGTGTTGAAATGCTCCAACGATGAATGGCCTTCTCCAGTAGGCTATATTTACAAATAGGCCTAGATCTAGATGTTAGATCTAGATTAGATCTAGATCTAGATCTAGTAGGCAACTGTCTCCTTTCTTGTTGATTTTGATTCAGCATACATTACAATCTAGGCTTTTCTAGATCTAGACTACATCTTGATCTAGATTACCTAGTTAGGCTAAATATAGGGGGAAAATCATGCTTGACTGGAGCGACCATCACCGTATATTGTCACAGAATTTAGGAGACGTTTAAAAATCGGCTAGGTCTAGATCTAGTACCTTTCTTAGAGATCAAAGCCTCGCATGGTAGATCTACTCCTGGAGCAGGTGGGTCCACTTCTAGATCTACCGCCATAAGCTACCGATGAAATGAAGAGGTCGCATGCCAAGCAAAAATGTAAATAGTGCTGCTTTCACACAATTTTATGCCTGCCATCTCTTCATTTCGTTGGTTTCTGATAAAGATGGGATGCTCTCTTTATTTCATCCGTAGGTTTTGTAGGTAAATCTACTAAGCGAACCCAGGAGAACGGACTCACGTCATCTATTTAATGCATCAAAATCTAGGCCTTGGGTCGTACAAAGTCTCTGTTGTGTAAAGTACAATAACACTGTATTAACAGAGAGTCTTCTGAATGTGCATACAAGAACAACACTTTCATGAAGCTGAACTGCTTGTCACCAATAACGTAGTGTTTTTTAATTATAGGCCCTAGATCGAGTTGAGCACTGTCAATATGTGACAATAAGTTCTTTTATAAAAGGTTGATTACCCCTGGACTGTATATAGACCAACATGTTAAACACACTAATCCCAACTGGGTGACTCGCACGCCCCACTTCTGGTACCAGACCCCGCTAACTGAAAGAAGCATAGGCCCTACTTGTTAAACTGAGGCCTGGGCCATGTTTCAGTGGAAACTTTTCAACCTTACAATGCAGAAAATCACAATGCAAACTGACTAGGTCTTATTAAAAATATCAAACTAATATAATAAAAATAATTTTCAACAATATGTATCTAAGAGTCTACGATGGATGTAACAGACTTGCTCCAGTTTCAGACTACTTACTGACCCCATCCAGTTAGCATCATCTATACTCAGCAGAACTCCACTGGTCCACTATTCTTATTACAGTATTATATTACCTGCTAATCAGAAAGTCGCAATGGTTCTCTTCTTTTCCTCTTCCAGCTCTCTGGGGTCATACGATCTATTCCTAGACAAATATTCTTCGCAAGCAGTGGCAAATTCCTCTATCTGATGAAATACATTCTGTCTTTTAGTCTCTTCAATGTTGTGGTGAAGAGAAAGTTCTGCAATGAAGGTGGGGTCTTTTGGCACACAGTGTACAAGGTCACTGGATTCAACATTTATACTCCCAGACACAGAGAGCTGATTGACAGTTCAGTTTCAGGATAGCCAATCCTAAGCTTTATCACATTATTATCAGTCCCTGATAGGTTACGGGAAAAAAAATTATGTGTGTCTGTTCATATCTCTGGCCTGTGGTAAGGCCTGCTAGTGATTGGCTATTTTCATGCATTCATTACATGATGCAATCACACTTAGACCTAGATTTGATGGTAATATTTAAACAACCAATGAGATGCTTTGTCAGTTTCAATCCCTGACTGACCTTGAGTTATAGAATTTTCTTGAAGACGTGGTTGGGTAAGCATTATGTTTACCTGTATGTGTGTGGGTGTGTGTTCACAACCTTGGCCTGTGGCAAAAATGATGCAATGCAATATCAATTCGATGGTCCAATCTTTAGAACCAATGAGATGCTTTGGGATTTTGAACCTCTGGTAGGCCTGAGAAAAATTTCTTGAAAATAGAGCTTGATGTGTGTGTGTGTATTGTGTGAAGTGAGTGTATGTTTGCGATAGAGGAATGTATATGTGTGTTTTTTTCCCACCACTATGCAGTTTTCAGGCCTAGAGGAGATCAGCTCATTTGGTATGGATTACATGACGTCGCACTTAGATGTGATGGTGTTCTAGCTGTAGAACAACCAATGAGTGACTTTTTCATTTGGAAAGGACAAAATTTTGGAAGAGACTGTTTAGTATGTGTAACCCTAAGCCCAAGGTCTAAGTGAAGTATACTAGCATGCTCCTTGCTTATAGTAGGATGTCTTTAACTAAATTTTTTACAGATTATATGGGTGTGTACTTGTGTATGTGTATGTTCACACCTCCCATGTGGCAATGGGCTGTTGACTAACGTATGGTAATGAGGGGAGGGTGAGGATTTTATTACACATGTGCATAGAAGGCCTATGTGCCTTGCCACACCTGCATTTTATAAACAAAACCCTGTGGCAACTGCACGCCCGGGTAGCCATGTGTGTGACCTCCGCCAGAGTTAAGCTGAATAAGAAACACTTGCAGTACGACAATTCAATGCCTACAATTATTTAGATCTACAAGCTCTCAAATATCAGCGGTTTATCTCTGCAAGCTCTCTCAACCATTCTTATGTGTACCCACTGCCCAAAAATTTTAGACAGTACTCACTTATGCTAACCACACACTAAAATTTAAAATGATACATTGGTGAATTTCTAAAACAAAGAAGATATTACCATCTAATGTCATCAAGGTTAGCTAAAATTATTATCCAATCAAACTTCTCCACATGACTCACCCACCATTGTTACTTGTAAACAAAATGTTCTCACATCTTTCAGTCTAGATTTATCAGTGAAATGTGAAAAAGGGAGAGCAGCAGTTAACATAATATAATACTAATATTAATACAATACTCTTCCTACACATGCAGCTGGTAAAGCAGTTTGCCTTGATTGCTTTTTTGTTGTTCGCCTTGATATATTTTTGTAAAGTTAAGGGCTTGAATCAAGCTTGAGAACACTTGTGTTTTAATTATAGTCAATATTAATAATACTATCCCCCCAGAAAAGCTCTTAGGTTAGCATGTGACTGCAGTTTTTGATTTTGCCCCTTGTCATAAGTATGACCAAGATTAAACAATACTCAGCCGTTGATACAACTTTTTCTTTGACAGAATATGCTTTCAAATGCAGATTAGAGTCTGATGGTGAACTTTTGTAGCCTGGCTACTCCTACTCCTGGACTTAGATCTATTAAGTTTAGTGTTGTTTAACTTCTGGAAGAATGGAGGAATCAACACTTTTGTTTCGACATCTTCCCATGGAATTGTCAGATGAGGAGAGGAAAGACTTGCTGCATTATCTTGGCGCAATTAGAGTCCAAGTAATGGGCAGGGCAGGGAGCATGGTAAGTCTTCCAGGGCAAGTTGAATTCATTTTCGTCATTTTAAACCTTTGAAAATTCTTTATTCAGTTCTTGTGCATATGGACATCAAAAGAATCTTAGCCTTTGCAGTAGGAAACATTTTTTAAAATTTATTTTTGGGACATTAGAATGCCAACATAACAGAACCTTTTTAGTGTGAAAAAAAATTCCTTTGTAAGTATGTCTCCTATAGTAATTCAGTCAAATACAAAGTTGAAAGAATGAATGAATCACAGGAGCTGTAAAATTAGGAAAGTCTTACTTTTCTAAGAGGCATAATTGGGACAGTTGAGTTTCCCCAGATTCCTAAATGAGTTATTGTACTCTGGAAGCAAACTCTTGTCTTCAATAGTTACAACAGATCTGGTGATTCTCTGATTTGAAAAGCAACAGCATACATTTCAGACAATTTCTGTTCTTAAGTTCTCTCACCCATACAACCCTCCTTTTTTCTAGCTCACAAACTAAAAAATATTCTTGCATTTTTTTTTTTTTTACTCAACCAGAAAAACACAGCTTTTGCAGTTTTTAAAAGCAGGGAAGAGGCCTCTAAGGTAAGCAAGTTGGTAAAAAAATATCCATGTAAACAAGCAGATGATTCCGATATTTCTTACCCATATTTCTCCTGCTGCTAAACATCTCATTTTGATGTCACTTCACATTTTTTTAGCTGTCTTTGTAGAGTACAAGTCATTAATAAAGACTTGTACATAGACGGCTAAAAATAAAGTGAAGCATGTAGTACTGACAAAAGCTATAATCTCTTTATCAAATAAATGTTAAGTCTCATTTCAGTAATTTTTGTCATAACTTAATCAATTATGTTCTCTACAAGAGAGGAAAAGCTTTGTTCTACATTTGGATTATAAATATGAAAAGGCCCTGTCACTATTTTATGTGTTATTAATCGGTCCATTTCAGTTGAGAAATTGAACATGATTCAAATTGCACTGATGTGTAAAAAAATCCCATCATGTTGAATATATGGCGACTAAAGAGAGTTTGAACTCTCCATATCAATGAAGAACAGTTTACTACCAAGGCTTTTTTTTCTTGTAATTCTTATTCATTGCATCAAAATTACTAATTTTTAAAATGTTTTTTTTTTTTTTAAGAACAAAGCTGTAAAAACAGGAAAAAAAAAAATAAACCAGGAAATGATTTTATTTTGTTATTGCAATCTTTCATTATCTCTGGCACTAGATTGTAAAGCAGCTCCATCAAGTTGAGTTTTTAGGATCTACACTCAAAGTAGAGTTTGCTCAGAAGGGCAAATCTCGAGTTGCATCAGTTGTTGACAATGAAGGGTAAGTAGACATCATATACTTTTTTTTCTGTTGTTAAGTTAAATATGCATGTATTAGTAAGGAGATAAAAATACATAAAGTAAAATAAGGTGCAATAACAGAATAAATTGAGATTTTATACTCATCTGCTTACTTTAACAAATATTCAAGGCACTAAGCAACAAAAAAGGCTGATTTATTTTAAGTTTACCTAGTACTATTATTTTTCCTTTATCAAGGTATGATTCACTTTCATCATCAAAATTATTGATTAATTTTTGGGGAAAGGAATATTTTAAATTTTGAAAGTAAATTTCAGTAAATGTCTATAAATGTAATGTCTATTTGTTTCTAAAGAAAACTCATAAAAAATGTTAAGCGCAATATTTGAAAACAAAACATTTTTTTAAAAAGTTCAATTTCACAAGTTCATACTCTGCCTCGGGTTTCACTATGTTAGCTTGTGCCTTTCCTATGATTTTGATCTGCTATGTTTGTTACTATTTTATTCTCTTAGAGTTGAACATAAGGAAGATCCAGATCAAGAGGCAAGCAAAAAGGATGACAAAAGTAACCCGCGTCAAGAACCCAGAGAGATTAAGTTTGATGATACTTTTAATGTCTGGGGGTAAGTTTATTTTGCAGATAGTCTAGGTTTTTTTTTTCTTTTGTTGTAATTAATTATTTTTTAAAATAAATAAATTGTCCAACCAAAGTGTGAACATGGAAAGACAATAGTTTCCAAAACATATAAACTTTGTATTATGGTAAAGGGAGAATGAATTGGTACGTTAATACTCAATTTCTACTATTCATCTCCCCTGAATTTTAAAGGTAATTGTTTGATCTTTTAGTTTGTACAAATCAATGGTGTCAAGCACAAACAAGCCAAATACAAGATACTGAAAAAAAAAAAAAGAAAAAGAAAGAAAATTTGTCACCATCCTATGTCTGGGAGGATTCCTCATGAAGTTTTTAAAATTGCTCGAAAAATGTAAAAAAAAAAAAATTGAGACAAAGAGCAACTGGTACCATCAACATGCTAGGTAATAGACTTCCTTTGCTATGATTGTGCAGACCAGTCAGTCAAGTCCCGAAGATAGATGTAGTAGCAAATTCCAGATTGATGTTGTGAAAACAGTAATGCAATAATGATCTTGATCAAGCATCAAGCTGGCCCAGTGAAATGTTAAATCTCTTATTACAATTGCTATTTTGTGTTCTTGCCTGTTAACAGAATCAAACATGTGAGACGTCCAGATTTGTACTACCTGTATCCTCCACCAACGGCCACTACTCTGACCAACATTATGCACGCCCTGGCTGCTGTGCCAAAGTTTTATGTACAAGTGAGCTATACGCAAACACTATCTTTTAAAAATTATTTCTGCTTGTGATAAGCAAATGTGGAATCTCAAAGTTATTTTTGCTCCACAACAATCAAAATGTTTTGTATTGAGCTCAAATGAATTTCATGCACCAGGTTTCAGTCATATATCCTGATCTATTTTTTAAGTCTCAAACTCTTGTCCAAAATTTTCCTTGTAGTAGGAAATCACCCCTGAAATGTTTCAAAATTGTTATTTTTTGTTTTTTAGAACTAATTGAAAAACTGATCATGGTAACCAAACAAAAAAAAAAAAATAAAAAATACACAAGGGTGTCTTTGAATGCAAAAGTTTTTTAAATTAGTTTTGGCTAAATGAAAATTTTCTTCTTATATCTTTTATGTCTTGAGACCAGTCCGAATGAGTCAGAAATCATCTTTTCAATATTTTCAATAATGTTATAGCCAGAAACGGCCCTTTATAGCTTTGCAGTTGTGAAAACTGAGTAGAGATGTAATTCTGTGCTAGTGTATTCAGGTTTTTAGCTGTTGTGGAAAAACATAACAGTGTAATGAAAGAAAAAAATCAGCACTATACACTCTGATTTCTGAAATGCGTTACATGAAATTCTGACTCCTGCGCAATATCATCAAGACATATGTGCATCAATTTCATGAAATGAGTTTAGTTTGGGATTGAAAGGATGGACTTCAAATCAAAATCTCTAATGAAAACATTCAAAATAACTTCTGAATTTTGTCTAGCTTGCCTCTAGAAAGTTCCGCCTCGAGAGAAAAGAGCTGTTCTTACCCCTTTTGATGTAAAATTTTCATTTTATAAAGTCATCATATCTGCAAATCCTCAGCTAAACTCATGCCAGAATTAATATTTTTTTTTTAAACTTTGTCTCATTTTGTGATTCTATTTCATTGCAAGTTCCATGAATTTACTTTGTCTTTAACTAACAATTAATGCTTCGGTAATAATTCTACCTTTGCTAGGTGTTACACCTTATGAACAAGATGGATCTGCCTGCACCGTTTGGCGCTGTCACTCCTGCTCCTCCTTTGGTAAAGAAAAAAATATTCAACCTTGGTCTTATTGATCAATGAAGGATACACTATTGATTTGCTAGTCCTCAGATAGAGCCAGCATACAAATATGGATAGGAAATTTCGTTTCAGTCATTAGCAATAAAATACAAGTTATGCATGAATGGGCAGTTGGAGTTAAGGGTTTTTTTGGGGGGGGGGGGGGCTGGGTTTTATATACGATTCACCGCATACAAAAAACTGTGTTAAGTAACATAAATAGTCATGTTTATTCTTCGAATCTGAATACAGGGATGCCAGTTTTCTGATTGAATCTGATTTCCGACTTTTCAGATTTCTGATTTTTGTTTTCTTTTCTTTAATGTTCGGATAGTTTGTGGTTGTCACAGACCTGCTAACATTGTAATTCATTTATCACGCCAACAAGGATAAAATTATGCCTTACACTCAGCACCAAGAAAATTGTGCTGAGTGGAGGCTGGGCCTGACGAATCTCCTGAATCTATCTTCCATTTTCTTCAATTTTTTCTGTATTTACAATATACAAAAAACGCAACATCGATCAAAAGCTCATTGCCACATTTTTTGTAAATACTTGTATTGGCCAGGTAGGCCTGCGTAATTTTTACAGCCTTGAACCAAGTCCGCCAAGTGTCCAGCAATTAAATAAAGCGTCTATCCCAAAATATCATGAAAACCTCTAGTTTTTTTTGTTTTTTGGTTTTGCAACTCGATGGATCATCGGTACCGGTAAAAATCAGCAATTGGTGTTGCACGACATTAACCCATTGTTCAATCTATTTTTTTTTTTGGTTTATTCCCAAAGTTTCTTGCCATACTTATTCACTGCTCCCACAGCTTGCAGCTCCAATGCAAGATCCTAACCCAATGTTTTAAAAAAACAAAACAAAAACAAAAACAGCCTTTTATTCCCACTCCAAACAGAGTATTGAAAAATACATAATCACATCTTTTATTGATACATAGGCAAACGAGTAAGCCATGGTCCTATTTGCACATCCAGCATTAGGCCTAGTGTAGTAAGACGACCATCGCAGCAAAAGATCAAAGAAATCAGAGGTTGTTCCCCAATCCTCTAGTCAGCCTTAGATCTGTTATCAAAGAAACTTAAGGTGCTGACTATGTATGCTTTTAATACTTATAATAGGATTAAATAGTTAAATTATGGTTGATACAAACTGTACTTTCCATTATACTAGCTGAGATGCCTGACTCTTCTTTTACAGCCCCTTTTTTTAATAGGTCTAGATACTAATATGTTGAACAATGCATTAAAGTCTGCCAACCTAACTATCCTCTCTCTCTCTCTCTCTTGTTCTTGCTCTCTTTCTCTCCCAGTCACTTTTATCATGCTTATGAAAAGTAAATTTTCTCCTCCTTTTTTTTAATAGTCATTAACATAGATATGAATTTCTCTTTTCATTAACTTTCCCTAATGTTATCTTATGCCAGTCGCTCTGTATCTTTCTTTCTCTCCCTTCCTCTCTCATTCTCTCTCTGTTTCCCACCCCCTCTGTCTTTGTTCTGACTGCCTTTCTCTCTCTCTACCTCTCTCTCTCTCTGTGTCTCACTGTTGCTCTTTCTCTTATTCTGTCCTTCGGATTGCCCTCTTTCTCTCTCTCTCTTGCTGTCTCCCTCTATTGCTCCCTTTATGTGTGCCTCTCTCTATTGCTCTCTTCTATCTTTCTCTCTTGTTCTCTCTCTCCGTCTTTCTTTCTCTGATCCTGACTGCCTTTCTCCCTCCCTCTCTCCGTCTTTCTCTCTCTCTCTGATCCTGATTGCCTTTCTCCCTTCTCTCTCTCTCTCTTTGTAAGTGACTCTCTGTTGCTCCCTCCCCTTCCCCCTTTCTCTCTCACTCTTTCTAGGCAAGATCAACATTCACATCTATTTCTGTATATTCGTCAGACTCAAATTTTTTATGTATAATCTGCATTTGATAGTATTCTTAGATCTAAGTGGATTTGGATGTAGAATAAGATCTATTCTGATGTGAATATATTGAAAGTTGTACATGATTTGTATCGTTGCATTTGAAAGTGGTCTTAGATCTAACTTAGTAGCCTATTCAGATGTGAATAAATTGAAAATTGTATATGATTTATGCTGTACCTGAACATTTAAAAAATAGGAGCACTTTCAACACACTTAGCTGTTACTGCTAGAGAAAAAAATCCACAGAATTTATGAATAATAATAGTAACACAGTAACACAATCTAATCAATGGAAAGTGCAAAAAAGGGGAAACAACCCAAGCTGAAAAATACAAGCATTATTGAGCTAGGGTATCCTAAAATTTTTTTTTTTAAATAATTTTTTCGTTTTTTTTTTCAGTTTTTAGCTATTGAATTTAGATTGCATGCTTGTGGATAGGGTTATTTCTCTGCAAATAAAGTATGAAGTCAGTTTAACTAGGCCCATTCTTTATAGAATTGGTCACAAGTTACTTTAAAAGCAATCTAATTATGCTGTAAATTATTTTGTTGTGGTAACAAACAACATTCATTTTATTCAAGCGTTAGAAATCGCTAGTTGATAAATCATTTAAATGCAACACCTGCAAAATACCATGGATTTCGTCTTTACTGATATAAAGGAAGTTTGAACAAAAGCCACAAAAAAAAATATAAGACTGGTTCTGATCATTCGAGGGTTGTATTACTTCTCCCCCCCCCCCTTGCGCCAAAGTCCTTGAATTACCCCAAACTAGTCCAAAATACTCTGGATAGGCCTATGGATTACTCCCACGTACACTTTGGGGTTGGCAGATCTGATGTCATTGTTTACTTCAAAAGCATCATTTCAATGTAGAAGGGGCCCAGAATCAAGCCTGAAAATTGCTAAAAACCAATATTGGACGGAGTGCTTTACCCTTTACACAAGGCGCTGCCCAGAGACCCCGCCGGGGCCTCAGGCGACCCCTGGACCCAGACTGACCAATAAGTTGCCTGCTTTTTTTTTCAGAGGCCTTTGGCATCCCTGTGGTTAAAAATTATTAAAAAAGATTATTTTTTAATGCATTTGTCAAAACTATTGTATTTGGTGATGTGCCTTGTCTTGCAAGAGTGCAGTAAGCCTATTTTATAATTTGACGAGCGCAACATTAGTTTAGTTAACAATTCGTTTCCTTCTGCTAGACTTCTCTGTTGGTCTCATATGCTGGATTACTTGCACACTGTGCACTAACTTGTACATCTGCCTCTGTCATAGGGGGCGTCGGTAGCACAGTGGCTTGCGAGTCCGCCCTGAGATCTGCAGGGACCATTCTGTCGCAGGTTCGAGCCCCGCTACCGGCGCCCTGGCCTGACGGAGGGCCTGAAAGCCTGAGATCACCTTGTTGTGGACTGGCTATATACAAAAAACCAAAAAAAAACCAAGCCTCTGTCATAGCATTAATTCTCATGATAATTTTTTTGGTTGAATTATACTCAGACTAGTTTGGGCTGCTTCCTCTAGCTGTTTCCTGAAGGAGTTAAGTTTAGTGTCACTAAAATGGTTAAAACCTGCTTTATTTTTTTTTCCTGAATCTTACAAAAAATTCAAACTGGAACGTTTGTCTGTGAAAGTCTCGTTATATTGTGTTATTTGTGTTGATCTCCAGCGGCCTGATGTGAGAGGATATGCGGTCACTGACAATGCTGACCAGCAAGAGATGGATATTTCTAGTGAGACTGAGTCAGAGCTGGAGAGTGATGAAGAGGAGAGAAACAAGAGGTGAGTGATTTCTGACTGACCATGTTGCGGTCATTGTTGATTTAACAATGGCAGTATTTTGAGTCATTTACACCCAGGCTTTAGTTATTGCATCAATCAAGACATAAAATCTACAGTGGTAATGGGTTTTGCCCAAGATCTGCAACTGGCATATCTTCATTGAGTTAATAGTAACTTTGTCAACTTGACATGTATGTACTAGTAGCTTTTTTATGTGTCTTGAGTTGTGTGTAGCTTTATATGTGACTTTTTTTGTCTGGTGCACTCTCTAATTAACTAAACTAAAAAGGGCTTTGGTAATCGTGTATCAAGAGGCAGGGAATTTTTAATTCTTTAACGCATTCTTAAAGAGGGTTCTATACCAGACATGAGCGCCTGATTTTTCCTTGACAAACAGAGCTGTGAGTGTGAGGTGGTTGGCCTTTACTTTCCTCTGCCTTTATTTTGGCCCAGTCTCTATAGATCTTGTTGTTCAGAAGGGCAGACAAAATTCATTGGCCCAGACACAGTATCTAGCACATCATGATTTGCATAGATGCAAAGGGCCTGACCAGTTGAGCTACTACTCATCCACAGTGTGTCACAAACAAAATAATTTTACTTTATAAGTGTTTGAGTTAAAACTTTTGAAGAGTTATTTCAAGAGATATCGAATTTCTTTTCACTAACAAGATGTATTATAAAGTAACTCAGTTTTTGCTGTAAAGGTTTTAAAAACAAATTGAGGACTAACAAAATGTTCTTCTTACCCTAGAAGTAGAAATGTCACTGTTTATTGAAGCCATGTTCAAGTCTATTGTAATGAGTATAGATCTATATACTTATGTCAAAAGTGGATATCTATTTTTTTTTCACTCCACAAAGTCAGGCAAATCAGGAATGTCAGATGATTTATTTGGTCTTCTTAATTTCTTGAGTGACAAATGTTTCCAGCATTTGATTAAGTGTCAAATGTTCTGAGATTTCCATAGACTTTTATTACTCAGAAACATATTTGTAAGTTGAAGTGAGGAAATAAAAAAAAAAACAGCAACAACATCAAAAAAAAGAAAGATCAAATAGGCAATATTGCCGGGGCACTGTAGAAAAAGCCTGAATGTACTCAAAATATTAAATTAGTCACAGATCTACCTTACAATTTTTTTTCAATTTTAAATGTTCACTTTATCCCATTCGATATGTACATTTGTCATGAAACGAGTCATGATGTGCCATGTGTACAACTTAAAAAAAAAAAATAAAGTTGTAATTTCCTAATTAAAAAAAAATCCTTCACCTTTTTTTTTTTTTGAGAAGATAAAAATCACATATATAAGCTCAGAATCGATAGTTTTCATTCATCTGAAGCTGACAGTAAGACATTTCAGGCATTTTGAATGGTCCAGAATATTTGAGATGTGATTTCCAGTTCATTTGGACTGATCTAAATACACATTTGTTTTTTTTTTTTTACTCTGAGTAACTAGACTGACTTATTAGCATAATATTGTGTAAAAGATTTTTTATGTATGGAAAATTATTGTATGAGGTTGTTTTTTTTAAATATTTTAGCATCTTTTTTTTTAAATTGATAAGCAACTGCTTATTCAGGAGAATAATATAAAATTCCTCTCTGTCTATGGCAGGAATTGTTACAGCAACAACAATAACATTAAACTTAAGCTTGTTATTTGATATTTTTCCTTATCTTAAACACAGAACACAAGATAAAATTGAGGCCACGAGACAGACAACTAGAGAAAAGAGAGCAGACCGCAAGAGGAAGCGGCCTCGTCTCTCGGAGCTTCAAGAGAGTTCTGCTACATCACAGGCGGAGTTTGCGGTGGGTGAGGCTCCATCAGTCCGCGAGGTGTTTGAGCAGGCCTTGTCTGAATACACCGCTGCCAATAGAAAGATTGAACTCAAGCTGCCCTCTCACATTCATCCCCGAAAAGCTCCTCCTCTGCCTCCCCCTCCTCCTCCTCCTCCTCCTCCTGCTCCTTCCTCCTCAGGAGTTTCTCATGAGATTCAGATTCTGAAAAAGCTTTCTGAGGGAATCCTAGACCAGCCTAAGACTTTACAGGCCCCTGCTGGTAAACCCACAAGCTTGGACTCTGGTCAGTCTGCTGAAGTGACATGGTCATCAGGTTTGCACAGTCTTGAAGTATCAGGAGTTCCTCAAAGGCCTGTGCTCTCTCAACCCAGTCAGCATTTGATACCTTCGTCACTGATACAACTAGAGCATAGCACAGCATCAGCGCACATGCCCGAGAACCCATATGATGTACCGCTTCCACCTGAATATAACAGGCCTCTGCCAACAGCGCCATCAGGGGCTGACCTCAACCAGTGGCAGGATGTTCTGCACAATGACAGTAGCACTTACAGGGACACAGATTCTAATAGTGGGTTTCCGCTTTGCTAAAATATTCTTGTCTTAATTAGAAAACTCATCCTATGCAAGTTGCAGGGTCTTTAGTTATAAAATCGACCAGAGAATTATGAAACTGTCAAAAAATAATTTAAGTATCAAATTGCCTTTTTCTATAATAATCAATCAACAATGCAATTGATAAGCATCATTATTGTTCTGGCTATTTTAAAGGGTCTGTGTTATAAATGAGATAATCCAAGAAAATATGGGGTTTATTATCAGCTTCTGTTTCCGTTTTGAAAGCAGAAGGGAACACATACAAAGGAGAGCCTAATAAAGCATGATGATCTAGTTAAAAACTGTTGACAGGTTTTTTTTAATGTCAATCCAGCTACTATTTCACCTAACAAAGCAATTATCATTTCAAAAAGGTTATGTGAAGATTAATGAATGCTAAGAAAATATTGGGACATAATCTTGTGCACATGAAGTATCTGATGCTGCTCTTCAAAAGAGTAGTAATGATCTGTCATCTTTGAGCTCGTAATTCTTAAACCTCTGAAGAAGAAAAAAAAACATCACAATGCCTGTTAAGATAAGCAGTCATATTTTTATGTATTCTAAGATAATTTTTTTTGCTCCACTTATGGACAATTCTTTTAAGTGATATGAGTTAATTTTTGTTGTTGTTGTTGTAAATATAAATCAAACTGTGATGGGAACTATAGCTTTGTTGTTTAATGTGTCCCCATAAATTATTCACAGCTGCAAGGGCTGAAGAACAGCAGCAGCCAGTGGACGCTGGCGAAGGAGGATTTGGAATTCTCCAGCCACAGCCACGGATTCAAGACGCCAATGTTGCGGAGGAGGAGAGTGTCGAGAAGGAGTGGACAAAGTCCAAGTTTATTTCTTCTTCTGAGCTCAAGAGATCCAGGCTGTCCACCTCTGGTAAAATTTTCTGAAGCATCAAATCTTTTTTAGCAAGTTTAAAAAACTTATAAATCTTGAGATTGAGTGAGTGGGACGGTGCATAAGACATTTATGAGAGAGAAGAATTAAAAAAAAATTTTTTAACATCTTTCTTAAAAGTTCAAACTTTGTCAGCTTGGCAACAAAATTGGTGTATCTTTATCCATTTTTTACCATTGCCTATGGAATGCAATTTTCTGGCTGTTTCAGTGATGTGAAATATTCAAAATGCTACTCCCAACTTAATTTGACTCTCTCAATGCACATGCATTTCATCCACGTCTGGTATAGAGGGAAAAAAAAGGGTCTCTTAATTTTACCTTAATCAACCCATCAGTGAGGGTTATGATCTCTGTGCACTAGCAGGAATAAGTATCTGCTGAAGCTTTCACAAGCTAACTTTGCTTCAGGCACATACTTTTGAAATGTTTAAATTCACATTTGTGTGACTTCCTATAAAATTCGTCGAGTTTTTGGTCCATGTGACTGAATTCTAACCAAAGTCATAGAAAAAGTAGGTATGAGCTTTGCTGAATGAAAAGAAAGTCTGTACAAAGTCTGTAGAAAGTTCTGCACACAGAGAAGTGAGTCATTATCATCCCTCTGAGTTTGAGTTTCCATTTTAAGTTAATTATGTAGATCTAGGACTCAAGTGCTGAATTTGATATATGTGTGTTTGCTAGAGAAAATTCTTCACAACTCTGCAGATATGTATCTTGAGTTTTTTTTTTTCTTTTTATATATTCTCATGTTATGACACATCCATTTGTTTGAATTTTGTGGACACTTTCACTAGAGCTAAAATTATGAAATTTTGCAGGCAAGAAATTCAGAAAAATGATGACAAAGAAAATTGCATAAAAGTAAAATCTCATATTTTGACCATACAAGCTACTAATACAGAATGATACTAACAGTTTTAGGGGTTGACTCAGATTGCCACATGTTGTGTAATTCTTGCCTGTAAATGAAACTCTTATAAGTTGATAATAGAATATTTCTGTCATTCTGATTGAATCAGCTATCTGTAAGAAAAAAATCAAAGCAAAAATGAAAATCTGATTGTGATTCTGAATTTCTTGAAATTATTTTCCCCTCAAAATCTGACTAAATTTATTTTATTTTATTAGAAATGCTGCTGATGAAAGATAAGATTGATATTCTGACAAAGTATTTTTTATAGAATATGAATAGGATAAGCTAGCCTCAATGAATATGATGTTGCAAACCACTTCTTTTACAAAGTTCTAGGTTTTGTAAGGTGTTTTTGTGCTCTGACATGTTATGTTTTTATTTTTTTATCATTTGTTTTTAAAACTTAAATTATAAGAAAAGTGGAATGCTAGTATCTTACCCGTAAGTCAACAAATCTCTATCTAGATTTTACTGCTGAGAAGCTAATGCAAGAAGTTTTTAGTTAACCAGTGATTTAAAATGATCAAAGTCTAGCCTGTGTCTAGTTTGGCTGGTGTGAGTGACATGCCTTGAAGGAAAAGTGATTTGCTATTGGTTTCTTGAAAGGGGCTACAGGCTCATAACTTTTAAGATATTATAAACTATTTTCACTTCTTGACACTTGTTGTGTCACCATAAAGTGTGATATTTTGAAAGGAAGAACAAGAGTAATAATAGTTATTAGTAGTAGATTTAATTTCACAAGATGTAGCTCATCCATAAACAAGGTGATCTCACTGATCTCAGGCTTTCAGGCCATCCCCTCCCCTTGGCTAGGGTGTTCTTGATAGCTTTAATTTGTGGCAACAGGTTCCCTGCAGATCTCAGCGTGGATTTGTTAGCCATTGTGCCTCCAAAACCCAATGTTTGAGAGAACCTAGCTCATTTTGAGAGCAACTGATATCTATGATGGGTGCTTTTCACGATGCATACAACTTACTTTGCCAGGGACCATTTTTTGCATGACACATCACATTTCATGGTAACAATGCACACAAGAGGAAATTTAGAACTTGCAAAGATCAAATTTTTTTCAGAAAGACTCATTTTGACCAGGTTGCGTGTGCTTTACTTATGACTCCACCCCACATTTTTCAAAACCTCTAACTATATATTGGTCCCAGAAATGAAAGAATACAGCGTGTTTCGGCGCTACGATGAAGGAGATCCATCATGTCGACTGTACATTAAAAACCTCTCCAAACAAACCACAGAGGAAGTAAGTACAGCAACTGGAAAACTTCATTGCCAGCATAATGTAGCCTTCAGATCTCTTGTTTTAACCCACACAGGCCCAAGTCATGGGCTACTCTGAGACTGTAGTCATGTTGTCCTGCCACAGCATTTTCAACTTTGTTCAAATTAAAAATGAAAATTTTTAAGCAAGAATATGTAACTTTCATTTGTTCACATCACCAACTTTTAAGTCTAGCATTTGTCAAAAGTTTATTGTAATTGTCTGCATCTGTTATGCTTAGATTTGTGTCCGGGCTAGTTAATTGAAGATCCAGTGTTTGCCTGAAACCATGACATGATTTTTTTTTTGTTAGTTTTAAAATGGCTGATTTTTTAGAAGGAAAAAAAAAACATTTTACATTAATTAAAATCTATGATTGCATTGTTTACAAAAATCATTAAAACAAGACTGAGTTAATAAACTGAGCTTTTTTATATCAGGAATAGTCAGTCAGTCAGTTGGACTGCAAGGTCTGTTCTAAGGTAAAATTACCTTGTTTACCATGTTTTTTTTCTTTCTTGATAAAAATTTTCCTTTATTTATGACAGGATATTCACTGGATATATGGTCGCTATGTTGACTGGGAAAATCCAACAGATACAAATATGTAAGTGTAAAGGGGTGGGATTCCAAGAGAAATTTAATTGCGATATATATGTGTGTGGTAATATGAGAAAACTAATTGGAACTCGCAAGCACTTTTTTCTTGCTAGGCCCTTGTGAAGTGAAAGAAATTAAAACCTCAATGCCTGCGCACACACAGGCATGCACACACAGACACACAAAGATATGGAATACAAGGGGAAACTGAAAATCTCAACATGCATATGTGGTGAATTGCCACAGGTTTTCTCAAGCTGACACTCGTATTTTTAATACCGTAGTTATGTTCCCAATGCAATGCTTGAAAATCTTATTTGTTTTCATAAATCATATTAAGGATTTCAATTTGTGGGTGTTCATGTTTGTTTGGTGAAGTTAAATATGCTTGTAATTATTTCAAAAAATGAAAATAAATATTTCCTTCTCTCTGATTAACAACTGAAGAAACATTTTTAATTTTTAAAGTTTTTTTCCCATTCCAAAAGCTAATTTGTCAAGAGGCATTTCTGTCCTTACAATGATATATAAAAAAAATTATTTTCAAGTGTCATCTATACAACACACAAAAACAGTTCTGTAGCTGCAATATATTTCTTATGGTTTTTGAAGGTTTTTAAAATGTTTTTTGTTTCTTTTTTTTTTTTTGCTATATCCACTACCCTGCAGTATAAGTTTAATAAATGTATGTGGTACATTGTTTTCAGTTACACTTTTAAAGATTTTTTTTTTTTAAATGTATGTGTGATGACCCCTCAGATTTGACATCCGTCTGATGAAGGAAGGCAGAATGAAGGGGCAGGCGTTCGTGACCCTCCCTTCCGAGGGTGCTGCTGCTTTAGCCGTGAAGGAAACGAATGGATTTATGCTGAAGGACAAACCCATGGTTGTTGTATCCTTTGTGTTCTGAAACACTATTTTGAACTTGTTCATACTGTCATTTCACTTGAAAAAAAAAAGCAATTTTGAGGTGAATTGGGGAAACCAAATCTATTTATAGATCCTAGCAAAGCACAGAAGGAGGGAGGGTGGACAAGCTAGAAGTTTAGGTCAGTACACAATGTTGTAGACAACGAGGCATGCTCGTTACCGCACTTTTTATTTAAATAAAACCTTTAGACCTTCAGAAGCACATAAAAGATCTGTGATATTTTATAGTGGGCTATTTAAATGGATTTAGATGCTTTGTATAGAAAATTTACATCAGTGGAACTGGGAAGGGATTAGATCCATACGAGCGATGAGAAATTATTTGTTTGACTGCTTTTGGAAATAGATTGAGGTTTTGTAGGGTATGTCAAAATCTTCTATCTGGCACATGTGATGCAACTCAGGGGAAAATATTGGCTTACATGAAAATTTGTTTTTAGGAGAATGCTCCTTTTTTTCCCCTTTTCTATAGTGCAAAATATGATAGTGTTACTTGTAGACAGGAAAAAATACCAATAGCAACACGATCTTACAAATCTTGGTCTCATAGAGCAGTTTTTCCATTCTTCCCATATTATCACTCTGAATAATTGTCATGATTTGATGGTTTTTAGAAACGTTGGGTTACCCAACATTTAAAAAAAAACATGCTTTTGCTAATCTTTCAATCTTTTATTGCAATTTTAGGAGCTAAATTTCTTTAACTAACGACCCTCCAGCAATTTGCCAGGTCGGCCAAAGCACAGGAAGACAGTGCGTCCAAGCCTTGAGAGCTGACAGATGTCCTGGATGTCACAAAGTATGCAATAAAGTATTGCAAATGTAAACGCTTTTGGAATAAACATGAATACACCCTTTTTGATAATGTGCATCATGTACCTTGGTTCTGTGTTCATCAGTCTTTTTTTAATCTATGCAGGTTATTTTTTTTCCTTTCTCAAATTTTAGATGAATTTGTCCCTAAAAGTGATTGTTTGACTTTATCTGCTGTGCATCAACTGCTTTTCTTGTCTCTGTACTTGAGATTTTTTTTTTTTGGCCTGGTAGTTATCCTTTTTTCCCTTTTGTAAAAGTGTTTTCTTTTTTGTTAAGAGAAATATTAAAATGAAGCTAATAACAAACCAGAAATCTGTATTAAGTAAGTACGAGCATTTACAATTTTTTTCCCTCAAAAATGCCAACTTAGTTTTATTGACCTCAACTACAACATACAAGTCTTTACATCCAGCCAACGAGCTAGATGCAGCATATAAAGTCTTTCATAAAGAATAATACATTTAATGCTCTTTTTCCTTTCTTTGAAATACTTTTTTGTGAAGGTGAAAAAAGCTCCATGTTGGCTCAGAATGTACACAGCCCTTTTCCAGGTTTCATTGTTTTAAAGTTTTACAGAAAGAATTTCTGGCTATTTCAATGATTAGAAATATTAAAAAATGTGATCTATGGCACATATGGGCTGCTCCTGAGAATGAGACACAATTAATAACTAGTGACAAACTGCAAAATACGCTAAAATGTAAAATATTGAAATCTATTGAGACCAGTTGAAAGCATTCGGACGTCACATCTTAAACATTTTAAAGTACTGAAAGATCCAATACTATTTAATGCACTTTTCAATGGTAAGGACTGATGAGAGATATTAACAGCTCTTTGCCTAGGTTAGTAGGTACCAGGAGTTTCTTTGAGGCTAGTAAGTAGTATCGCGCCTTAGAAGTAGTCAGTTTTGTCGCGGGAATTAGCTTCTATTATTTGAGCTGTATCATATCAAGAGTAAGACATGCGTCTTAAGACGTTGATATTAACGATTCACTTGAAACATGGAATTGGCAGAGGTTGCCTGTGTTTGCACGCTGATGTTTTTCATAAAAAAAGAACCAAAAAAAAAAAAAAAAAAAAGTTTTGGGTTCATCGAATTGCAGTCAATAATTACGGAAGAAAGGGCAGTTTTTTTGTCTTTCTTCACCTGTTCGAGACTCTCATCTGTGGGGTTACCTACATTTATTATTTATTTGTTTATTTATTCACATTTTATTATTATTATTATTATTATTATTATTATTATTATTATCATCATCATCATCATCATCATCATCATCATCATCATCATCA
>BLXT01008578.1:146086-157728 GCA_019648995.1 Plakobranchus ocellatus | reverse complement strand
ACTGCAGCTTGGAGAACAACAGAGAAATAATTTTTATAGTTATTAAACATGGAACCAGAGTTAGCTGGGCACTTGACCCTGACGTGTTTTCCGTCAATTGCCCCTACACAGTTAGGGAAATTCCATGTGTCGAAGAAGTCTGCGGCTATCGTTTTGAAAGTATCAGTAGTCGGTTCTGGCATGTGATGAGTGTGAAGTTCAGCCCACAGGATGTCAGATGTTTCAGTGACAATAGCACCAACAGTTGATGCACCCATTCTGAAACTGAAGGCGAGTGATTGGAATGAAGATCCAGTAACCAGATATCTGAAGAAAAAAAAAGAAAGTTTACGTAATTAGTTGTATCATTATTATATCAGTGTATCATTATTTTATATTTCAGAGACTGTTCTCCGAAAAAAGTGGAAATATCTACGAGAGTAATTTTCCTCTGAATACAACAAGCAGCCGTTGAGCAGGTTAGGAGACGCAGCTGATGACTGTCGCACATCGAAATGGCCATATTTCCAGCAGATGATGTTTCTGAAGGACATGGTACAAATGAGAGCTTCCTCTGGATCCATCACGCCTTCATTGAAAGCTATTGTGCCACCAGCTGACACGGGTCCTGCAGAGTCATGTAATGATGATGCGCTCAGTCAATGCTCACAAGATTCGTTTTTGCTTGTATCTAACCAGTTACCTGCACAGGAAGCAACGGACAATTTGCCAGAAATACAGGAATGTTCAGTTTCACAGGATGCTGGTCCTTCATTTGAAACTCAAGTAAGGTCTAAAAGAAAGCGAAAGAGTAAAGACGATGACTACTATAAAAAACTTTGCAAGATTGAGCAAAAGAAATTAGACATCTTGAGTGACAGAGAAGCTCGTAGGAAATCTGATGCAGATCGGGAGGATGAGGATCTGATGTTTCTCAAAACGTTCCTACCTCATATTAGGAAAATACCTCAACATATGAAGCTGAGGTTCCACAGTCGCATTCTAAGTGTGGTTGAAGAATTTGCCTATGGGCCTCAGCCAGCTATGTACCAAAGCTACACTTATTCTTCAACACCATCTCCTGTAGATTCAAACAATTACTATTCTCATTCCAACGACATCATCTCTACTAATTTAGATAACCCACAAGTGCAGAGACATTTGTACAATTCTCTGAGTGGCATGACATAATCAACAGAATTGTCAAAGCATCTGTGGTTTTTTTTTTGGTTTTTTTTTTTTTTTGTTCCTTTAAACACAGGCCTATTAATTTTAAATAGTATATAGCCTTTAATCGTGTGAGAATTTGCATCGCATTTTATTTGATATTGAACATTAATAGGTTATTTGATTATCTATGATTTAGCAATGTCAGTCTGGAACAAACTATTAGTTCTAAGATTATGATCATTTTCAATAAATTATCTGTTTTCTGCTTCATTTGTTTGCTTGTACCTACTGCACAAATTTAAATTTACAACGAATATTTAAATAAATATTGTATTTTTTGTGTCACTAGTTTATATATATATATATATATATATATATATATATATATATAAATATGTTTGTGTGTCTTACCTTAATGTTACAACAAGCCGCTCCTCTGGAAGAATAGGCCGGTGCCAGTTGCACCAAGACTTCTCCAAACGGTGCTGAATCTTATTGAGAATGTATCCAAATGTTTCCAAATTCATCCGAGTGTAGGCATAAAACCTATCAGGGTAGGATTTCAGTTGTATGAACAAATGATGGTATTCACCAAGAGCTGCCCGCTCTTTATCCATTTTAATTTAGAAAACACACTGTCCATTAGAAAATATTCATCATCAGATGACGAATCCATTTCTAGAATGTTATCCCTAGTGGATAGTAGCTAAGAGCCAACTGTTACTGTACTAAACACCTCTCTTTTAACAAGGCGAAAAGTAAAGGAAAGTATTCTCTATGTGGGGTCGAGAAGACACTCTCCAAAACTTATCAGCGCTGTTAAAAGTACGGCCTTGGAAATTATTCTCTGTGTGGTCGCCCTTATTCAATCGTTATATTAAAACAAAGCTGTTAAACTCAGCCCGGCTACACCTAATTTAGTTCATCAAGTGTTATTATTATTTTAGCTTTGCGTCCTTTACTAGGGATTTCTAGAAGGTTCTCGTAAGTGTGAGAACATTGTTTACAGGAATTGTTAGATTGTTACCTAGTAACCTGATACGCTTGAAAGTACTTGTAATGTTTTCTTACAAGAACTGTAATAAATGAGAGTATTTGATTGGTCAATATTTTTAGTTAACCTTGATTCCATAAGTCGGTAGCTTCTAGAATGAGTTTTTTTACACAAACTACATATTATTGAATCAATGTAGAAAGAAGAATTGGCTTCCTGTTTAAAGAACCATAAACTTCCATTCAGTGCATCAACGAAATCTTCAACTGAGAGTTATCGCAAAAAAATGTCTTTTTGAGTTATTTTATTTAGCGTTCCGAACTCCACACATCAAAACACTGAGTCATCATGCTTCCGGACTAGGACTGGTGGTGATGCCAATTCTGAAACAAAGCCTGTAACAATTGAATGATAGAGAACTGAAAAGTCACCAAGGTTGAGGTCTGACTTGGTGAAACATCCTGATAATCCGTCAAATAGATTTCAAAGACTCTCCTTGAAGATTATTCAGCTTAACCTTGGAGTACGACCTGCGACCATAAAGTCTTTTTATGTGAGAATAACGCTGAGGCGACATGACAGCTCCTCACTGTCAGATTCAGTCTGTTTTCCTTCTCTTCCTCTTGAAGAGGCACATACACGTACTTCATGGTACAGCAATATGATAATTTATCCAGGTGGTTGGAGTACACCGTAAAGATGTGATCTTGATCCTGATGTACCACACAAAACAGAGTGGCTTTTCGTGGTCTCAATACCGATCCATGTAGTAGATTGCCAGGTTTACATTCCACCATCAGGACACATGATGTATGATTTATGCTTTAGATAAACTTTGCATCTTTTTCGGCCGACACCATCGTCTGCAAAGGGATCCGTTCACCCAGCATCTTCAGTGTGTGATCATAGTATTTTACTTGTCAAAATAATACACACTATGCAGCATGTCAAAGTTAAATTGGCCTAAACGCGTTTTGTCCTGGATACTATAGGTCCAGCACGATGCAAGATAGAACCTGCTAAGTTAGCCCAGGATGACGGGGCTTTACCTTCTCTATGCATCAACTGACTAAAACCCTAAGCACTCATATTGCCACATCATGAGTGAATAATAATCTGCGGCCCTGTCGGTGAAGACCCAATAACGATAATTTATTACCTTTTTTTTTTCATTGAAGATGTGTTTTTCACAAACCGTCCTTATTTGAGCTCGGAAAGTGGCCGGACATATTATCTTATTTTGCATAGGTTCATCAAATGATTAATTAATACTAGGTCAGCTTCCAGCGGATGGGCTGCCTCTATGTCACTGAAGCAGTCTGCGGTGGTTCGGCGGACAGATCAAGCACGTAGCTTTCTTGCCACCACCTTCAGATTTTAAGCTGGGCCTCACAACCGCGGTGAGCTGTACAATAAATGTTAACAAGGTCCACAGAACAGTTCAACGAGTTTTAACAATAGATCATAATTTTCCATGTTGATCTCTGTCCAGTAGGTACTCCAGCCTAGTGCAACAGATAGTTAGACGGTTAAGTCTTCCATCAACTTTATCTATCTATCTATATATCTATCTATCTATCTATCTGTTTATTTATCTATCTATCTATCTATCTATCTATCTATCTATCTTTGCTCTCTTTCTCTCTCCCCCATCCTGTCACTCTATCTCTCTTTTTCTCTATATCTTTCTTTACTCACTCTCTACCTCCAACACACTCTCTTACACTGATACACACACACACTCACAATTTCTCACTTTTGTCTAACCATTAGGGGTATTTGTGATTGATGCTTTTGCATTTAAATACCTTAGGTTTTCATTATTTCTTCTCTACAATAACCTTTCTTCATCATTCACTCTCCTCCTCTCCCCCTCCCTTCTCGCACTGCTTTTGCTGTTTATCATTTTCAATTCGATGATTATCTTAATTTGATTTATTTGCGAACAGGAACGCTTAAATATTCTTCTGCTATGTAAATTTTGTAAATTTACATACCAAATGTTACACTAGACAAATAAATTTTAGTAGGACAAATGTCACGTATTACTGCGTTTAAAGACTAAAAAAATGTTCCACAAAACTTCACATAGCAGTTAATTTCTTTTTATACGGGTTCGCTTTAAACACGCTGCTCTGTAGTTACAATGCTGAAAAAAAAATGGTTGAAATATTTTTTTTATATGTTGTTCACATAAAATTTCACTTATTTTAAAAACCATATTTGAAGGGATTGCAACAGATATGCCTTTTATTGCTTAAACATAATGCCAGAATGGCTTTTACTATGTACTTTATTTAAAATTTCTACTGTTGGAAAGCTAACGGTGTACTAAAGTTTTTACTTGTAGATCACATTTTTATTCTTGTGGAACCAGCACTGCCCCTGGTGTATTTTGATAAAAATAACGGGGGCACAGTAGAGGAAAGAACGGCCTTTGCTAGCCAAGGCTGAACATAGGCCACACATCTCTTTTCTTATAGTAGTCCTTGCCTTCGGCATAGTTTTATACACACACACACACACACACACCCACAAACAACTTTTTTTGACAAAACCAGCACACAATTCGAAACTATCAACCTCAACTGACGCATGAGACCTCGACTACAATGTAAATTTGATTGACAATTAATGTTAAGGCGTCTAAAGTAATATTAGGACTGATCTAATCAATTTGTAACTATCGGTGAATATTCTTAAAATTTATTAAAAGTAATGCATCGTCCTTAAACTGAAATTTGGCCCAGAATGACAGAATGAGCTTGGAATAGCCCAAAATAATAATTAATCTTCGACTTGTGCTTTTACAGAGACTTTAAACCTGATGTTTATATTATAATTAATAAAGTCAAAATGCTTAGAACTCTACCTCTCGTTCGCATCTATTAGCAGCAGAAGCGTAGCAGCATTGTAGTAGTAGTATTAGTAGTAGTAGTAGTAGTAGTAGTAGTAGTAGTAGTAGTAGTAGTAGTAGTAGTAGTAGTAGTAGTAGGAGTAGTAGTAGTAGTAGTTTTTGTTGTTGTTGTTGTTGGTTTTGCTGTTGTAGTGGTGGTGGTAATGTAATACTAATAGCAGTGTTTCGTTTTGCCGACAAACTTTCTTCAGGCCTGTGCTTGGGCTATGCTGCTCACATCAATGTGCTTGCAAATACATTTTTGAAGTCGTTTATAGAAAATGTTACTTTATAATGTCTTTTAATCTTTTTAAAAGGTCTTTTTAATTCCTAAGTTCACTTGGTCTTTTAATTCAGAATACTCTTGCATTTTCCGTATTAAAGACATCAATGGAAGCTTACATAAATGGTACTAAGTGGAATCTTTTTATTCAGCATAGCAAGCAATTGCTAACTTATATCCAGCATCTTCCATTGAATTTTAGTTTTAGTTTGTTAACATAGAGTCTATGAAAAGATTATAATTGAATATCTAGGCCTGACATTTTGAAAGCATTGAAGGATCTGTAAGAAAATCGGTTTATACCGTTTTTTTCTTATTCGGGAATCAATAAGTGGTTTTTCATTAATAACTTCAGAGCAAGAGTTACACCTAAAATTGCATAAATGCAGTTTTTGAAGCACACACATTCCTCATTTTTTCAAGTCTTTTAAAAGATTATATCTTTTATTTGCAGGTAGGCTACTGCAAAAAAAAAAAAAAAAAGACAAAGAATACACAGAGGCCAATAGAGACTCAATTTATATAAAAAAAACAATAAATCCCAAAAGCTAGTCTCGTAAAATTTCAATATTAAAGTTTTTGCCCCCCAAATAAAGTCTGCCAAGGATACGTTTCGAACATAGAAATAATTCAAGGATCAATATATTTTGCCAGCTTCATATCAATTTCTAAAAACTATATTTCACATAGTAATCAGCATACACTCACAGAAGAGCTCCTTCACAAAAATAAATGATAATTCAACTCGACTTTAAAGAAGGAAAAAATAAACAACAACAACAACAACAACAACAACAACAACAACAGCAACAACAACAACAACAAAAAGATTAATACTGAAAACAGAGTGGTAATATGCGGGCTAAATCTAAATATGCGTATTGATGTGATGCTAATTTTTGCTTATTTGAAGCCTGACGTTTACAGCCAACTTTTACCTAATCACCACACTATATAGTTTTTTTTTAAAGCTCCCATGAGTGTGAACTCACAGTGCCACGCTATTCAAACCACTCGTAATCAACGAAATGACAGGAAAAAAAAAGTAGCAGGATTCGGGTCTGGTCCAGTTTTGATTTTCACACGAGAGCTTTTGTGTGTCAGTGAGTAAGGAAAAAAGTGTATCCCTTACAGCGAGGCAGTTGGCATTCTTATCTTGGCTTTCAATTAATGAATGAGAGCGACTGAGTGGCACATTGCTATAAGGAGGTTTTACTTTATCCTCTGACTAATTGAGATATCTGGATTGGATATTCTGTTGCGCCTTAAATAATCGCAACTTATAACACATAACTGTTTTCTATCCATTAATCTAGAATTTTTTTTTAAAATCAAGAATATCTCTTTTTGCCCTTCTCTTAATCCCAGTTTTAACACGAGGACGAAAATTCCAACTAGTGTGCCCAATAAACACATCGAGATTTTAGCCCATGTTTCCTTGTAAGCTGAGGATTTGCACTGGTTCTTTAGAAAGGGAATAGGTATGGAGGTAAGATAAATTTTAAAAGCTAAATCAAATTCATTGTAATCTTGCGCCACACTATGTCATAGTCCAGAAAATGTTGTTAAGATCATAAAAATCTTTTTTTTTTCACGGTTACGTTAGCTTTAACGTTTGCTCAATCTCCTACATATTTTTATAACAATTATCCCTTTTTAAGGGAAATTTGGCGGAATCTATAGAGCGATTCATTAATATTAACATGCTAAATTAAAAAAAAAAAATTCCACTGATCTAGATCGACACCAAATGATGGCTACGTTCACGGCGTTTGGTACAATTAAAGTTTATTGTATACTATTTATTTCGTAAAGTTTAAAATCAAAATGGTATTCACATGAACACATTTGCAAAAAGGACTGAATGAAATAATCATGTCTCCTATGGAAAGTAAGTAGAGCAGACATTTTAAAATCATTTTCATGTGGAATATGGCCCATGCCCAAAACGAACACCTTTGTCGCAAAAAAATCTTAACATTTCTCATTTGGTCAGAAATTATGCTCCCCGAAGGTGTTTTAGCTGGACAACGAGGACTTTCTTTGGTAGTCATAGGACGTCCGTCGAATTGAATTGCAATTGATAGAATGTCAACTAAGCGTTAAACCTAAGCATGCTTATTTGGCACTCTGATTTATATACATCATTCTTTACTTTTATACTAAGAGATATCGAAAGAAAAAAGCAATGAATTAAAATTATTGTTATACACTCACCTTTGAGGTTGTTTAAATGAAGAAGGTTTTTTTTATTGGTTTTTCCCTTTTTTTTTTTTTGAAAGAAGTAATGCAGTTCTTTTTCTAAAATTTCTCTGTGAAGAAGGTCTATGGAACGGAAACGTAAAATAATCTATATCAATACCTTTCGTTGACAACGTTTAGATCGAATAAATGTAGGGAATATTGCAAGGTGTACAAAGAGCATTTTGACCAAAAGCAATCAAGAATTGGATGGGAAACCGAGATGGCCAGCATCGAGATGGCAGGACTGCATAGAAAAATCAGTTGGGTATAACATGGCAGAGCAAAGTAGAAGACAGAATACTATGAAGAGAGTCCGAGGAGGGCCATATCCAGCCGTTGATAGACGCCGCCTAGTGAAATTATGCAAAGTGAATCTACTGAATTTACTGGACGTTAAATGTACCTGACGATGGCTCGCCGATTCAAAAGGATTTTGTTTTGTTTGTTTTTCTTTGTTTTGCTTTTGCTTTTTTTTTTTGTTTTTCGTTTTTTGCTTTGGTATTGGCTTTTGCTTTACCCTTCACTGTGCCTCGGTTCCGACAGCATTCACTCGTTCATAATTTAAGAGCTGACATTTTGAGCCACATTTTTTAAAGATTTGCAGATTTTATATGTAGACATCAGAACAACAGTCTTATATTTGTGCCACATACAAGCGCAACGAGAAGCCAGGACAGTTGCATCAAAAGACTGGTAAATTAAAAATAAGGAAATAGTGTTTAATTCGTCATACTAGAGAGGAATGACTAGTCTTCAGGAAATGTTAATGATAAAAGGTTTGATCACCGGAACGGCGTTTTCGTATTATTAATGGTATAATATGCTAATACGTACGGATTTTGTGAATTTTACATGTGGCCTCTGTCGAATTGCGTAGCAGTAATATACAATCTGTGTTGGTTACTTTGGGTACTTGGGTAATGAAGTCGCAACCTCTCTGCAGTCGAAACTCTCCTTTCTTATCCTCGCTTATTTGCAACAAATTGCCTTTATTTCTTATCTTTTATATCGTTATTTGTATTATTATTCTTATTTTTATCATCATCAAAGGTACCTGCCTTTATGCACATCTACACATATTAAAAAAAAAAAAAAAAATACGATGCCAACTTCCACAACAGACTAGCCACAGCTCCTAGCTCCTTAGTGCAACTTTGAAATATTTATAAATATGGCTCAGAAGATAAGTGGAGGTATTTGACGGCTTGCCTCAAACTGCTGCTGTCATGTTCGTCTTGAGGTAACAAATAAATGTTGCTATTGTTTTCTTTAATATTTCAAAGTTGCAGCAAAAAACTGGGCCTTTCTTCTCCGGCGACCTACAGATATGTGGCACCTGTAACCAGCTCATTGTGATAAACATTCTTTAAGGTTCGGTTAATTGCTGAAACATTTTGTTCCTGACCCACCGTAAACTTTGTCAATGACCTGCAGCTGCATTTATAAAAACAGCATAGTGGTCGCTATTCGGATGACTATTGCAAACGGCTGCCAAGGACTCTACCATAACATTTCAAAGTAGCAGCAATGCCTGATACGGGCCTCAGATAGGACATGGGCAAACCGTATTGCAAAACGCCAAATGGGGGATGATGAACAAGAAATATCCTGAATTTCAAGGCATCGTTGTGAGGACAAACGTATAGCACGTAATGCAAAACCCCAGTCTTTAATCTTAAAAAAGTTCATCATTTAAAAGTTCCCATTCTTTTGCTTTACTTCTAATTGTTTTTTTGTTTGTTTTTTTTTACTGTAGAATAAGATAATAGGAAAGTGCGTTATGCTCATATAATATGACACCCTCCTCAACACTGTTTGAAGTCATGATGAAAAAGAATTGAGGTTTTAATACATGAAATTATGCATCATATTGCGTTTACGCAAAAGTGGTTACGTTTTTTGACTTTGCCTTAGCTTTCACGAATCAACACACCATAAACAAAATTTTGTAAAAAAATAGTTTATCACTGAGCAAACAAGCAGTAAGAGTTAAATTATTGCAGATAAACGTGTTTTTTATTCTTATTCATAAATACATATTGTACATTTGAAAGCTGTAGTTGTAAAAAAAAGTATACTAACATTTGTTAAGTGTGAGCCTTTGTCAAGGGGTCCCCATTGACTTTTGATTTATATCATGCTTAAAAAAGCACTAAATCATACTTTCGTTTGGCAAGATGATTCAACAAAAGGTTTGATGCATACATACATGTTCTAATCAATCCCAAAGTGACGGTTGAATTGATGCATGACATACACCAACCAGAGACCAAATAAAAGTATGCTAATATGAACTTTAAAATGCAAAGCATGCATGCATTATCAAAAAATAAACGTGGACACCAGAACTGAGCAAAAGATATTTTTGTACACGGTGAAATCCCTCCTTTAAATACACTAAAAATGAAAAAAAAACGAATGAATGTGCTATTGTGAGTGAATTCATTAATTATTATTATTTTATAAGAAAAAATCAGCCTTTACGAGCCCAAGTCGAACAAAACCAAAATGTTACGGTTGCACCGTGATGTGATTTTTGGTTCCATTTTGGTGTATTTTAGGGTTGTATCACCACAATTATTAAATTAGAGTACAGATACGGCACTAGGCTAGATGTGCGTTCTCATTTACAAAGAGCGCCACTAAGTGGGAGTGTACAATTTGTAAACAGCTATGGCGGAATATACAAATTCCAAGCGAGGAAGCCAATGGTGCTCTGCAATTTCTTGTACAAATTCAAGACGAATCAATCGATGTCGTTTTTTCGCTTCTCAAAAGATAAAGAAAGGTAGCGAGTCAATATTAAAATAAATTATTATTCAAAAAAAAGAACTTTTGTAATATGGTTTATCTAGATATGGTGAGGTTATATTTGCAAGAGTCTAATTGTATTAGTCTATATTCAATATAGATCTGTTCTAATCTAGAGTCTAGATTTTAAATTTAGATATATTCTTATCTAGAGTAAAATTTGGGAAAGTAAATATACGTAAAATTTTATTACCATTCGGTTTCGATGATTTGGCTATTCGATGGAAAAATGCAACAGTTCCAATTAAATATAAATCTACTTAGAAAGAAAAAAAAAAAAACAACTTAAAAAATCTTAAATTAAAAAACAATTCCAATACAATCAATAAAATCTAGATTAGAGCTCTCTCTCTCCCTCTCTCTCTCTCTCTCTCTCTTTCTTTCTCTCTCTCTCTCTCTCTCTCTCTCTCTATATATATATATATATATATATATATATATATATATATATATATATATATATGTATATAATCTATATCGAAAAAACGTTTATGGAAAATCTTTTTTCTGTTGTTTTACATTGCCCGGTTCACTCATTGTTCAGTGTAAACAAGCCTAGATCTAGACTGGAATCTGCGGAGTAATTACTGTGTACACTCTCAAGGGGGCGTGGCCATTGCACGCATTTTTTATTGTCACAAAGAAGGAAGTGTCCCGTTTTTAAGTAGTATTACTTTATTGTCTTTGGTATCACCAAGTGCCTATTTCTATCAATAGAAATCTAGTTTCAAATTAATCATTTTAGAAAAAAAGGTGTATTAGTACATTTGAAACCATAGAAAATATGACAAAAGTTTGAAGTAGGGCTAATGTGTCATTGATGGTTCAAAGAAAAAGCCGTCAGAAAAAAAAAAGAAAATTAAAAACACGTTTGAAATATTTCCAGCAACCGTTTTGACTAAATCTGAGAGATTAACAAGGGTTACATTTTCTGGAAGTGTAATATCAGTAGCTATGAAATGATACCCTTAATGAAAGTGTGACATAAAGTTCTTCTACATGTAATTTTTTCCGAGCAAAATAACAAAAAAATATATCTTATCAAACTTTAAACTGCAGATCAGCGAGCCATTGACTATGTAACTATTGAACAACATCAAACCGAATTAAGGCTGCTACAGTACATAAATTAAAGCATCTTAGGAGGCTTGATAAATTGAATAAGCTGATAACAAAATTCAGGAATAAAAAGTTAAATCGATTATACAATACATCTATAGTATGAACAATAACAAAAAAGGCACCCTCTGTATTACATACCCCCC
>BLXT01008578.1:96864-113489 GCA_019648995.1 Plakobranchus ocellatus | reverse complement strand
AGAGAGAGAGAGAGAGAGAGAGAGAGAGAAAACGAAATGCATTCACAAACTGAATATATAATGCAAAAGAGGCAAGTATGAGTTGTAGTTTTTACGATTATGAAAATCAATTGTTCATGAAAAAATGTTTACATCAATATATAACGTGACAAAGTTTCAAAAAATAAAAAAAAAACATCCTTGGAATTCCTGGTAACGAAATGCAATTATTTGTAGGAAAATACAACAATAGCATTACATCAACGCTTCTGATTGGTCGAAGAGACACGATACGATTCAAAACAATTGAATCAACGCTTCTTATTGGTGGAGGAGATACGATAAAATGGCACGGACAGAATGGATCAGATTGTGAGTTGAGTGGAGTTAAAGAAAAGGACTTATTTGATTACTTGATTTCGGTTGGTCGTTTTGGAGATAATACAAGACAGCACTGAGCAAGGGCATAACTTTATGGAGATACTTCAAAATGCAACTAAAAATCTCAGAAACTGGGGCACTAATCGTGCAAATTTAAATGGCTATCCATAGCTTTTTTACTCCGCTTTATGACTGGGATAAAATCTCTGTGGAGCCCAAAAATGGAGATACGACAAAATAGCACTGGGCTCGCGATAACTGGTTCAGCGTTTCCTTCGGTCATCATTTTGCAGTTGATGTAAAGGGATTTCGCTGCGCCTCTTTGAAGCTCAGATTGAAATTGTGAAACAAAAATCCTTACTTTGTTTTGTCTCGAACAATGTATAAAGTCAACTGGATAAATGAAGCATTATATCTAATTTCTAGCTGAGAGTAATTGAAGGAACGGAGTTCTGAAGCCGATTTGCTTTATACATTGGCTAAGTCAAATTACCGACCAAATCATCTGAGCAGGCTAATTACATACATTATAAAGCTAGGTACTCTTTTTTCCTCCTCATTTTACGTAGCACTTTACATACCCTCTGGATATGTTCCTTCAGCAATTTCTTCAACTGATTTAACTATGCTTCTTTGAAGTTCAGATTAAAAAAAAACTTATAAAGTAAAAACAATCGCAACTTTTTGCAGATCAATCTTGGTCAATCAAACGTTAAAACTAGACTTCTAGATTAATCTGATTAAGAGATCGTGAATTTTAGAAATAATTTACAATCTCTTTTGGGATAAATCTAGCGACAATACGCGAGAAGGCCAAAAGCATACATTATAATACCCAATCATTTCTCTCTCTTCTTTTTTGCATGACATGTTATACAACTTGTACGCATGTTTCTTGGGCAACCTTCTTTTTTCAGTGTCTTCTTATTCTAAAAATATAACAGAACAAAAAGATAAATAAAATAAAGAAACAAACAAACGTTCACTTATTGCGTAAGCAACTATACATTAAACATCTGTAATATAATTTTAAATAGATAAATTGATGTTAGGGATCTACAAAGATTAAATAATTGATACTTTTTCTTTACGCTGTTGCAATTACAATTTCTAATGCGTTTGTTCAACAAATTTGGTTATGATCATATTATCAATAAAAAAACCCAGAAATTTATATGTTAAAAGACTTTTATTTGTCAACAGTTGTCAGCATCGACATGGATTTGTTATATACTGAAAATTATATTTTATAGTTTAAAGTTGGATAACTGTCTTTAGGAAAGTCAAGAGAATCGTTGAAAAGTAAATTATATTTTCACGCAACGGGGTTTTTTTTTATTGATAATATAATCATAACCAAATTTTTTGAACAAACGCATTAGAATTTGTAATTGTAACAGCGAAAAGAAATTTAATTTTCGAAATATTTACTTCATCAATGAACGAATTGGAGATCTTTTGACAAATTGGAAAACAAAACATAAAATATTTACCTTCACTTGAATACTGAAACATTTTCTGACGATTCTCTAGCTTTTCAATTCGTCCTGTGATGAGGGAAAAAAGATGAGGAAATTGATCAGTTTATTCTAAATATTGACAGATATAACATAAAATGAGATAACATTAAGTGAAAACCTTCGTTTTTTTCTTCTGCTCCTCCTCCCTTTCTTTTTTTCTCCCTAGTTATGTTCATACCTCTCCCCCTGTTCTCTGCCTAAAACTTGCTTGTTCAGTTCTTGATTGTTCTATTTATAGTTTCTGTTCTTCCTCTTACCAGTAAAATGTTATTAGCGACATTCAGTTTGTCAAGGGTAACAATTTAAACTCTGATTGTAGGATTTACTCTTCATGAAGACTAAAATTCATTTACATCCAGTTGACTTACGTCAATCAGCTTGCATCTGTTTTGGCAAGGATTCTATATCGTGTCGGTTGTGTTTTGACGTGGAATTCAATAGATGTCTGGCCTATAACAAACGTGACCAGTGTTTTGATATAACCTTATTTTTTTAAGACTGTTAACTGTTGGCAAGGTGTGTGGGCCGGCCAGGGTTAGGCTGGCGGCTGAAGAGAAAGAATAGAGAAAGAAGAGGATGAATAGACAGCAGGACATTATTTTGGCTGCGCACATTCCCAACTGCTGAATCTAGATCTACACTAGTAGAACCAGATGTAGATCTAAAACAGGGCATGAGTCTACTTAAGAATAACGACTGGAAACATACATTACATATATTATTGTTGATCTGTGGACTATATACGTCAAGAAAACCTGGTCACAAGTTTGTGTCTCGGAATGATTATGTGGAGCATTATCCCTATGCTCCGTTTGTCAGGAGGCATGGGAGAAGGCACAAAGCGCTATTTTTCATGTTCTAGCATTTTAAACTTCATCTAATGTGAACGAGTTGATATCAAATATCTAGCCTGGTATTCATGTGTTACAGGTAATAAATACAGTAGGTCTAATAAGGTGAGTGTAAAGGGTGAGACTATGCTATGGGCGATAGAGCGAGACTAGGCGAAATGATACAGCGACTTTAACGTTGATGGCCATTCTATAAGCGTTTTCGCACGTATCTCGTAATTACTGAGCAAGGCAATACTTCTAAAAGCATTTTTTCGCTCAGAACTTGACTTCTGGTCTAAACATTATCCAACGGTTTCATCAACATTTTCAACTCATTGTCATTTTCATTCGTTCATTCATCATCATGGTTAGGACTGTGTCTGTTTTGTTTACTGAAGTGTGTAAGACTGCTGTTTCTGGCTCATAGACAATATAATTTTGGACTGCTCCCGCTGCTCGATCGCTCTGTCCACGCGGGACTGGGTCCACTCTAAACGGCTTTCCTTGTTTATTCCAAGCGTGTCTGCCAGGTGCATATATTTCGATACAGATCCATTACGGCATAACAGACACACACAACTGAAGGGTTCTCTTTTTCAAAGAGGGTGTCCCCTCCAAAAATTGTAACGACTCCCAAACGCTGAGGGCCGTCACGACGTTTCCGAACTACAGGGATTTAAAAAGTCAACAGCAAACGACTGACTAGAGGAACGTAAAAAAGAAGATAGGTAAACCAGGTTAATACGAAACATAGATTTACAAAACCCATTAGCACTATCAAGCCAGCAAATTGAATTACAAAAAAATAAAACAGCGATTAAAAGATACCAGTCAAGTGGTATAATCCAGCGGTTAAGCACTGTTCATAGGAAATAGTCAGCGATTAAAACAAAAAACAGTCAAATGGGAATCCAACGACGATGAGTTGAACATATCCAACGTTGCAGAGTTGACAGATGAGACGAAGACAAGTCAGCACAGACTGCGGGAGATCCAACGGTGAAGAGTTAACAGATGTGACGAAGACAAGTCAGCACAGACTGCGGGGATCCAACTATGAAGAGTTAACAGATGTGACGAAGACAAGTCAGCACAGACTACGGGGATCCAACTATGAAGAGTTAACAGATGTGACGAAGACAAGTCAGCACAGACTGCGGGGGATCCAACGGTGAAGATTTAACAGATGTAACGAAAACAAGTCAGCACAGACTGCGGGGGATCCAACGGTGAAGAGTTAACAATTGTGACGAAGACAAGTCAGCACAGACTCGTGTCTCAGGATACGCCAGCACCTGGAACAGCAACACTAGGATCGTACCAATACATTTGTGTGGAGTTGCTCGAAAGCTTGGTATCTATATTATAAAAGGCTTAACGACATCGTTTGTGCCACATCTCCCCCTGAACCGCTCTATGCACAGTCTTAATTTTTTGTGGACCATAATCTGCTTATCTCAGTGTCGCATTTAATAAATAAAAACCATGAAATACTTACCGATTTTAAAAAGCTATAATTTTTGCTTCAACAAACCTATTTTCAGCAATCACACACACACACACACACACACACACACACATTCAAACCAGAAGAAAAAAAGTAATACGTTAAGATTTAAAACCGGTGCTATGACAAAGAGATTTAAAGCAACATCAAACTATTATATCAAAGTAATATTTTACCTATTTCAAATAGAGCAGGTAGATAGATCTATATCTAGATCTAGATCTAGATCTAGTCCTGCCCTAAACTTAGCCTAGCATTAAAAAAATCTGAAGCTTGGTTAAATCGAATCCAGATTGGGTAGGTCTAAATGGAGATTCAGCCTAGCCTAGAGTCTAAATTTATATCTAGCTTCAAGATTAGATCTTTAGAGTCTGGTTCAATACATCGGAATCATAGATCAACATCCAATTTTGATCTTAAATCTAGAAATAGGTATTGTATTGGAAACTAGAGTCTAGATGTAGATCCAGATCCTGATAGGCCTAGATCTAGATCTAATTCTGATAAAGTTGAATCATCTTGATAGTGTTGGATCAAGAATCTAATCTAGATCTATGTTTATTAGATCCATGCGCCTAAATTTGGCAAGTCTGTCTAAAAAATTGGTTCCAGGATTCTGATTATGGGATGATTCTTTATCGCCCAATACCGAAATTTAGAGAAGGCCCTATTTTGAAATTGTTGATTCACGTTGAGATTATGATTGCAAACCAGGAAGCGAAATTGAAATACTAGCCTAGATATTGATTTAGATCTAGAATTGAGTCTCTCGATAGCTAGAGTTCATTTCAAACTCTGAGCTCCATTATTGCTGAAAGTAGTAAACATTTTTACTTAAGCCTTTCTTCAATAATCATGGTGATTTTTTTTTATAATTGCATTTAAATTTTGAATTGCAGTGAATTACTAAAAAAAGCTGGGATCTTGAAATTCCCTCCGAGTCAAGATGTCAATTTCCAGACTTCAGGATCCTGCTCAGACAAGGATAAATTGAATCGAGGTTGCATCACGTAACAGTTACTTCTTTTAATATTATTTTTGCTCTGAGTGAAGGACATAAAAAGTCGAATTCATAGGGCATAAATACTGAATGAATCATGGCAGCTGCTAGATTAATATTTAATTGATTGTTGCAGGCCCCAAGCCCTTCAAAATGATAGAATACAAGTTATTCCATTCATAGCTGACAGAAAATGATCCTCAGTCAAAAAACTTTATTAAGGCTTCGTTATGCAAAGCACCTTTGTTTGGTTTACATTTTTGTCCTGGGATTTTCACTTCATTTGCGAAAGAATTTCAGCTTTTTTGTCTGGCTACAAAAGCAGTGATCATTCAATCTCAATCAAGAAATATATTGGAATAATGCTATGTTTCAGGTGACGAATTCTTTTGTTCCCATTTTGGTTCATGAATTTTTCATTTTTTTTTTCAAGCGTTCTTTGCAATATGTTTATTGCATATATACCCAAGTTGGGTAGATTATAGTCCTGTTCAGGTTTAAAGAAATCTACTTAAAGTCGTAATGTTATAAGACCTTCTTCAGCATATAGTTTAAGGCAAACCTAGATTTATATGCTTAAAAATATAACTTTTTAAAATCAGTAAGTATTTCGTGGTTTTTATTACTAAATGCGACACTAAGATAGATAAATGATGTTCAGGAAAATGTTTTTTCCTTTCCCTTTCATTTGAACGGGCAAACATGCTTGTACTTAATATAGCACTTGATATTTCATATCAATCCGTCTCATGTTTCATGATATTTCCAAATCAAAGTAGAGTTGTGTTGTAATAATAACACGGGTAATCGAGAGCAAAATTCTTATAAAACTATGGAACGCGTGAGGACACTCTACCTATGCACAGTAGCACAGCAAAAAATACAACTAACTACATTGGCAAATATTAACATTCAACGTTATGAATATAACACTCTTCACTCTCACCACAAAACAAGGACACATCAATCAAGACCGGCAATCACGGGACTCACAACCTAGGACAGCTCAACATTAAAGAGCATTGGCTTCTCAAACGAACAAATTAAACTGGACAAAAACACTATGCAAATACATTCACACAAACTCACTTGAACTAACCTATTATGCCCTAACAGACATAACTGTCTAGACTCTGTATTTTTGTATCGAGCCTGATTCATCACTGGTCAACAAACTAAAAAGGTGGGATTACGGGTTGCTGTCGAAATCTTATGTACTACTCTGTGCGGATTTGATGGTGTTGCCTACCGCCTGTACGAAGGCCTATCCGGAACTGAAGATTGTACCGGGAAGTTACCCGCTGCTGCTGCCCTCGGGAACAACCGCAGTTTGGCACAACGACAGGGAGATAACACATCCTATGAGAGATGGATCTACTGCTTATTTTCTTGCTAGATAAAATATATATTCTATCGAAGACTAAGAACCTGATACTTTACTTTGGACCTTAACATATCTCAGCCTTGGCATTTAAGTAGGGATGGCGGCTTTATGAGGCATTTTCGTATATTTGAGTTTATTGTGGGCACACAATTTTTGTGGGGTGTATAAAATGCCCCACAATATGAATACCACCATAACACTGTTTGAGTTCTATGCCTATGGAGAACGTAATAGCTCACAACAGTGTCTAATATCGAAATATATATATATATATATATATATATATATATATATATATATATATATATATATATGCACTCATATATATATGCACATTGATTTTTTGGGACCTCTTAGAATAATTTTGATGTGGACTTTCATTTCCTTTCAGTATTCTGTTTATAGCATGGATATTACCAATAAGCCGCCTTTTTGTGATGGTCATCCTGTGGTTGAGAGAGAAAAAACTAGGTTTAGATTGCATCTCGATCTGTTAATTAGATCTGGGCTAAAGATTCTCTTGAGAGACTCAGAGATAATACTTTTTTGTTTTCTATTTCTACTAATGACAATAAGATTTCTGGTTTTTCAATTTTACATCAAATTTTGCAATAACTAAACAGTTTGCCGAGCATAAAAGTACAGGTATAATCCTAGATTTTGAGTCAGGCATCTTCATTTTGAATCACGATAATAAAGATCGCGTAATCGACAACCTTTTTTTCCCTTTGATTAGGCACATCTTGCTTGATAGCAGCAGAATAATTACTGAAAAGGTCACATACTGTTAAATACAGATTTTCTTTTACTTAAGTATTAAAAAATTGATGTACGTGGCAATGCATTCTTTATTTCTTGATTCAGAGTATCGATATAGGGATATAGTTAAATCGACCGCACGACGAATTAACGTTTGTTTACGGTTTTTAGCAGGAGGTGCACATCTCATTTGTTAATAAAAAGTACACTATTATACAAGATTTCACAATACGTTAGGAAAACGAAAAGTGGTTTTCAAAGAGTGGAAAAAACATAGAAGTCTATTACGTTTTATTCCTTATTACTTATAAATTTTACAGTTGAATCTTGATACATTTGAGAAGAACATTGGTGCTGTGCTGATCTGATCAAAATCATTTCAGAAGTAGATAGGATGATCGTCTACTGAGAAAGAAAGGAGACAACATTGATCTTAGTGCAGCACTGTTCTTCCTTGACTCTATTTGCCTTGTTTTATATTTCACAAATGATTCCGCAATCGAATTACGTTCATTCATATGTTTTATATCTCAAAATTTGTTTCAAATAAATTTTTGTACACATATTTTCTTTTATACTTTTTTTTAGCTTATTTTGTTCTTTATCGGGAAAAAAAGACAAAACATGTAAACACATTATTATTAATTGAGAAGAAAAATATTGTGCAAGGTGGTTCTGGGAGGAATCTCTAGACCTTTTTTTAAATTACAGGTTGCTCTTGAATCTTGAATGTGACAAGTATGAGTATTTTGTTTTACTTGCGTAGTGTAGGAATATATCTTTGGTGCATTACACACATCTGATATCTCAGGGTCTCTCTGACTTTTTAATCTTTTTGGAGGTGGTAGATAGTTTATCTATCACGTTTCCCTTTTGAAGGCATGAAAAATCAGCCCTTCACCCTCTGTGGGAAGTAAGCAAAGAAAGGAACAGTGTCCAATGTATTGTCTGGATGCTAGAGTAAAAAGCTACTAAAGAGCCCACTCAGGTTATTGTCTTCCTTTTCCAATATATATTGTATCTATTGTGCAGCTTTGCAGTTTAGTGGTAAATAGTCCAGCCTGAAACCATAAGATCCAGAATAAAATGTTGCTGTCGCAAAGTTGGGTCCTTCAGAAAGGCTCAATTCTCTCATTCCTTCTAGCTACTCGGCTCCAAAATGCGTACCTAGACGTCTAAATTGATCCTGTCTATAAAATGTTTAATAGCACCACACAGGCTATATAATATGTCCCTTTTATAAATATGTAGGTCTTGATGATCTCGAAACTTATACAGAACAGCATCTGTAGAAGTCGTTTAAGTGCTCTTGTTTGTTCGTCAACGTCTTGTGTCTCAATTTAACGGCCTTGAGAGGAAACTCAAAGTAAACTTAACGCAACCCTCATAAAGCCGATTATTCTACAATATAATTATGTAAACACACGTGTGTTGCAGCACTTGCCCTGGCACCGCAAATGTGAGCCTTGCCAACGAGTAAGACTGAAGTTAGATCATCGGTGGCTGGCACAAGACTGCGGGTCATAAGACTTTTTACTTTCCACAAATTTCCTGAGTGAGTTCATGTCATGCTCTGACACACATGGCATCACAGCACAGCCTGTATGTGTCATACCCGTCACAGGGGGTGGTTTAGTTTTTTTACATAGCCAGTACACAGCAAGATTATCTTAGGCTTTCAGGCCTTCAATTAGGCCAGCGCACCGATGGCGGGGCTTGAGCCTGCAACAGAAAAGTGCCTGCATATCTCAGGGCGGACTCTCTAGCCAACTGTGCCACCGACGCCCCCCTGACACAGGGGAAGGCCATTCACCCTACATAACACTCTTGACCATTCTAAAAATGCGTTCTCCTCCTCAGGTAGAGAATTTGTGGAAATCACTTATAGTACTGTGATGATTCCATATATCTCTGCTGGTGTTCTGGCCTTCATCACGGCCATGAGCATCTCGGCTCTAGCTGTTGTGTCTCACTTAAGTTCAGCTGTGATCACGCCTGTTAACATGCATGTCCCAGCTACTGTGTCCTGAGATATTCATGTCTGTGAACACTCATGTTCCAGCTGTTATGCCTCTTGCTTATGTCCACTGTAAACACAGCCTCAACCCAACACGACCCTTGAATATATTCCCTTCCACTGCTCTGTATGCTGAACCCAGCATCTAAAGCTGCCCACGGTTCGGACTCTGGAAGAGGAATTGTCCACCTCTGTGAACCTCCTGCCATGGATATGTGTCCTGTCGCTCCCATTATGAGCATGTCATACATTACAATTAAACAATAGTAAAACAATTTACAAATAACTACTTATCATATCCGTTACGTTTTGTGATATGATTTCCTGAATGACTTAAAAAAAAAAAAAGAAAAACTAGGAGAAACTAAAGGTAGATTACTCTTTGTTAATGTCTAGACACTATTATAATTTTATTGCTAAAGGAAAAAAAATCCTATCCAATGGGAAAAAATCGAGACAATTCAATGACGACCAATGCAACTCAATATAAATAAAAAATAAGTAATTTTCAAAATGGCAAAAAATTACATCTTATGTAAAGTCCATGATATAGGCCCACCAAATGCTTATATTAATACTCTAGAAAGAAGTACCATAAAATAACAAAATTGATTTAAAATTTCAGCATTAAGCGCTTTTAATATTAACATTCCACGTTGCTATTTTTTTATGTTTTATTGGTGTAAATTTTGCGAACACATGCTGGATGAGGAACTGGAGCCAACTGCTGCACATGGCTATCTCTGCCGAACGAGGGTTTTGGAATGAAATCACATACCCCCTTAACGTCGTTAACTAAGGTTTCAGTATGGTTTTGGCTCATGATTTTTTTTCTTGGGAAGCTCTACAGCATTGGATTCCGCTTGCCTACTACTTGTTTGTGTACGGGTTTTCCGCTAGCCTTCGTCTTACAACTAAACCACAAGGCACTGGGGATCTATGGTGGTCGTTGTCCTATTAAGGATCTTGCGCCCTTTGCAGGTCTTTTTTTTTAGTCCTACTGGGTCCCGCTACTCTCCTCGTCAATTTAAAATTAATGGGGTTACCGGTTCTATCGCCGTTTGTCCAATAAATGCATGTTAAACGTCATGCCCAGGTCACGGAGTACGTACACTGCATCAAAAAGGAAAATTAGAAAATGATATTAAAGAAATGGACAGAATAAAACTTAACATCCTAGGACTTGCCGAGGTAAGATGGACAGGGGCAGCTGATAGGAGCAAAAAACCCAAAACAAAGAAAAACATAGAAAGCCCAACTATTCTTAAGGAGGTAGAGGCAGCAATAAATAAAATGAACCACAGGATCAGATAATATACCAGTAGGAAAAATTAAAGCATGAGATAATTTAGGAATAGATCTGATAACAAAACTTCTTAATGAAATATATGATAGTGGTTCAATTCCAGGAGATCTTTGTTAATCTGTTTTTACAGTACTGCCTAAAACAGCAGAAGCAACAGAATGTGAACTTCATAGAGCAATCAGTTTAACGAGCCATTTTACAAAAATTCTGTTACGCGTTTTGATGCATAGAATGCGCAAGAGTCTAAGACCAGAAATTTCTCCAAAACAGTTTGGCGTTATGCCTAATAAAGGGATTAGAATGCATTACTCACTTTGTCAATACTTATGGAAAAGTTCACAGAAATGCAAAAGGATCTCCAACTCTTTTTCATTGATTATTCTAAGGCACTTAACAAAGTAAGACATGTAGAGCTGTTTCGTATGCTAGAAAAATTAGACATCGATGGGAAAGATCTGAGAGCAATTACAAATTTATACTGGGATGAGACTGCATCTGTAAGAATTGAAGGGGAACATAGTGATTTCAAACCCATCAAAAGAGGTGTGAGGCAGAGATGTGTAATGTCTCCTGATCTTTCTAACCTATACAGTGAAATCATCATAAGGAATCTTGATGGTATTTCAGGCTTAAAAATAAATAGAGAGAATCTTAATAATCTCAGGTATGCAGATGGTAAAGTTTAAATAACAGAACCCAGCGAAAAACTCCAAAAAGGTCTAGATGCTGTCGTTTTAGAGCGAAAGAATGTAAAGATAACGGAATGTATGGTCATCTCAAAGAAATCCTCTAACCCCAAGTGCAATCTCGTTAGGAAAGGCGAAAAAAAACAAACAAGGTACAAAATTTAAATATCTATGTTACCTTATGACAACAGATTGCAGATGCACAAGTGAAATAATAGCCATGGCAAAAGAAACATTCTAAAACATAAAGAAATACTGGCAAGTAAAACGTAAGTATAATAACCAAAATAAGGGTAATTAAACCATATGTATAGTAAGTACGTTTGTAAGGTAGTGAGTTTGGACAATAAACAAAAAAATAGAGGAAAAACTAGAAAAAGTAGAGATGTGGTTTATCAGAAGAATAACGAGGATATCATGGACAGAAAAAAAGTCAAAAGAATTGGTTCTGAAAGAGGCTAATCTCGAGCGATCATTAATTAAAACCATAAGACAGAGGCACCTACAATTTTTTGGCCATGCTTGCCGACATAAGGGTTTAGAACACTTAACAATCACTGGAAAGTTTGAAGACAAACGCAACAGAGGTAGACAGAAATAACTTTTATTGAAAGTCTTAAGTAATGGACAATAGGCAAGGGTAGCATTAACAACTGTATAAGGTTAACTGAGAATAGGTTTGAGTGGAGGAACATTATCGCCAACTGAGTGCTACTCATGGATGAGCTTTGAGCCTGATTGTCACTTTCCCCGTGAGCTAAGTAAAAAATGATTTTAACTCCAAATGATACCCAAACCAAATGGTTTAGAGAGCGTGGATCATAACAATCATCATCATCATCATCATCATCAACAATATCAATTGGAAAGTCATCAGCACTATTGTGATAATGATTGTATGAGAATTACTATGTGCACTCGCAATACAATATATATTCCTCTTTAGGCCTACAAAATGTAAATGTTCACTGGAATCAAGTACAATACCACGCATAGAAAGTTTCCATATATTTTTTTTTTTAAATCTTGTAAAGATAGGTAAATGCTAATCTTCTTTTGACAAATTCAAAAGATTAATATATATATATATATATATATATATATATATATATATATATATTGCAAAAAATGAAAACTTTAAATCAACATTTTTGGGGGTTAAGTTTTCATGCATCCACGCAAGCGGAATAGGTATATCAGCCCAATGAATGCAGTTCTGTTACGGTAAGCCTACTACACCTAGGTCTAAACAGTAGTCAGGCATACCGGAAAAGCTTATGATTGAATGAATCAAAGATTTATGTAAATTGATATTGCATACAGTCAATAAAAACCACTTTACTCCACAAATTCTTATCTAAAGCAATCCATTTTCACCATGTTCAGCGCTTGCTTTGCGAAGGAACCAGTAGGAAATTGCTTTATCGATGGGCTTATCGAATACATGCATTATTTATTGCTGGCATTCAGTTGTTTTTTTTTTTTTTTAAATTTAAAAGATCCTGAGTACCTGCATCTTCACATAGGCGACGTTTGCCTTTAGTTTATATTTTCACATTTGTCGACGTATGCAGTGATTTAAATTATTTTAGAAATACTAGTATAGAGCCTGCGATTTCGAGGTGGCACGTGTATGTGTGTGTGTGTGTATGTGGGTGTAAGGAAATGTAGATATTTCATGAATATACATAACATAAATGAATGATTTGTATAGCACTCATACATACGAATGATATGTAGGGAACAGGTTGAAATCTATATATCAATTTGGATTTGATTAATTTCAAACAAATTGTTTGAATCTAGGATGGTACTTTCAGTTAGTGCATATTTTTAAATTCTCATCACTATAGACATTCTTCTCATTGTAACAAAGGATGATCAAATAGAAAATATCGCACACATTTTTAACGACGGCCTATTTTTTCCAGGCCAAAAGTAGTTAGCCTTAAGGGGGTTTTCTAATGAGTTTTGGTAAGCTAAGAGAGTTAGGTCCCCATGACAAGACGCTAGATGTTTTTGCAGATTATCTTTCTTTTGATGATCTGCTTTGTGTGTGAGCGGGGGTGTATGTGTGCATGTATGTAAAGATATACATATATATATAATATATATATATATATATGTATATATATATATACACACACATACATATATATATATATATATATATATATATATATATATATACAAATATTTAGAAAGGCGTGCATTTGACGAGTACAAATCCAGTTCTCAGATATTTTTTCGAAAACGATCAAGTATAAAGTAGAAAGTATTATTAAAAAAAAAAATACACCACCTTTCTATGTACCACAATTATTTGATAAATAAAAAGGCAAAACACGGAAAGACTTACAAAAATTAGAGAGATGTCTTTTTTTTGCATTTCTATTTGCGATAGAGTTATTATCAATAGGCTATTGCTACCAGTTACAATTGATATACTTTTAATAGATAGTAGCTAGGGAGCGTTTTTGAAAACTAATAATTAAAAGATATTTAATTTTAAAAAGCCAATTTAAACAGATTTTTCATCAGCTGCAAAGGACAGCAAAACATATGTATTTATAACTTTAAATTAACTAATGAAATGGGGAAGGTACACGTAACGATCTTGCGCATAATCATATGCAGTTGGCATAAAATTATGAAGGACATGGAATAAAATGTGCACTGCCCAAAAGAAAAAAGCCTAACGGCTAAAAATTGTTAAATATCCCACACAATTGCTACATCTTTTTTTAGAAAAAAAAAATTCTAATTTTTAAAGAGGATTTTAAACTTAAGCATTCAGCTGATAAATTTTTGCGATTGGCTATCGAGATATGAATCACATCTTAACTGGATTAGACCTAACAGGAACTTGGAGATTTGGTAAGAAGAATCCAAACTCTTGATGTCGTTATTAGAAGAACTTGACAATTGTTTACGTTTAGCACAAGGTAATTCCAGTCTGAATCTGAACTTTATCTGAACCTAGATTAGGTCTAACTCTATTTTGCATAATTTATCTCAAAGTGTCTCGACCTCATCCATATTCATGGAAACTATTTCAAAGGACAACTTTACGGACAAATTTAAGAGCCTCAATATATGTGTCGATCTCCAAAAATCTCGATCTTGAAATAGAACCCGATTCTAGGTCTTGGTCTTAATAGATTTTGATCGTGCTATTTCTCGATTGATGTTGCGAAATTCCCAATGTAATTCTTTCCAAGAAATCAAGATTCTAGATACTGTTGCGAATGGGTCATAAAATTCTTTGGTATCGGCCCGTTTCTTGGCAATCTTATTCCAAACGGCTTATTTAACGTCATTTGGCACATAATCCCTCTAGAATCTACCTTCGAGCCAAGTATGACGAAAAGAGTAGTGATTTGTTTTTAAATCAGGCAACAAGTACATTTAAATTTTGAAGTTTTGATATTATATTAATCTAACGGAACATGGTACCCCTAGCTTTGACTCACGAGCAGCAAAAAGAGTAGGCGTACTGAAAGTTTTAGCAATAGGTAAAGAATACATTTTAAGTGAACTTTCGAAAACGAAACTGATTCAAAAGTTTTTTTTATGGAAACTCAGTGGACGTTTTTGAAGACCTCGATAAAATCCAGATTTTTGACAGTGAAATTCTTGGGCATGGTAAAGAGATATTTCAAGGAGAAAAGAATTGTACGCAAATTTTATGACAACGAAACGCTTTCGACAAATTTGTCCCAAACTCTTCGTCAATTTTGTGTGAAGCATATCACTTATCTTTATGTCAAGTGTGGCAAAATTCTAAGAAAAACTTTTTAAAATAGAAAAGAGTTAGAGGTTGCTTTTGTTTCAATTTGGCTTAATTGCTAAACTTTTGAAAACCAAATAAAAACATCTTGAAAATCTCAGTTTGATCTCGATCTCAGGGGAGCATAATCCACCCATATGTGTTTTACATGCGACAAAAAGAAGAGGCGTACTGAGGGTTGTAAAGAGGCAGCAATTCAATTTCCGAAACATGAACTCTATGGTAAGCTTAAAAAAAATATTTTTAAAAAACCTTGAAGATTTCCACATGTTTTCAATCGATAACTGAATAGATCTCGATCATATCAAATCTTGAAAGGTATAATGGTTAATCGAAGGCTACTTTGGCCTGTTTTTTTTTTTAATTATGATATTCTATATATCACGGACTGTTGAAGTGAATGGATGTGGATTGTTTGGTGTCAATTGACCAAGAGTAATTTGGTAGCCTTAAAAATGCTGGACATGAGGAATTTTTTTTTGTGGATTGTAAATTGGTCTTTTATTAATGATAGCAAATTGCAAAAAAAAATGATTTAAAAAAATTATTCTTTAAGTGACTGCTTTTGTAGCGTATTAATAAGATTGATTTCATGAAGTTACGCGCCCGTAATATTTCCGTGTCCAACGAACTATGGTTTCACGTAAAGATATCGGTCATCTTTATAAGAATTCAAAGGACGTACTGACAGAAAATTCTTAAAAGCAGAAATTTTCATCTCTCATTTCCTCCATGCTTCAAAATCTCTTTTACCCCTATTAGCTCTTTTTCTCGTCCTTTCTTTCTCTCTCCCCCCCCCCCCCCTCCCCTTCCTCTCCTTTCCTTTTTTCCCTCATAAGAACATTCGAAAAGGGTTCATTCTTTAAGGCAATTTTTTTAACCACGCACAGACAAACGATATTTAGAAGCTAACACTTTCGCTCCTTATCGGCCTCTATGCTTACTAACTTTTCTCCGGTTCTTCTTATCTATCCCTTCATTCACCGTTCCCTCTATTCCTCTTCTTTTTCCCTCCTACTCCTCATTCTTTTTCTCTACTTCATTTCCCACTTGACTCTCTTCCCTTTTTGGTCCTCTCAGCTTCCTCTACCTAAACCTCCCCCCCCCCCCCTTTCTCCTCCTCCTTTCCCTCATCAACATTTCGAAAAGTCGAAAAGGTTTGATTGTTTTAATGACCCTTCTTCGTATCAAATAGTAGCAATCACTTCACTTGACTACACGTATTAGAGAACAATTCCTGAGTTACTCACTCAGTTAAAGTCAATGCAAAAAAAAAAAATGTGATTAATAGTGTCCTGTCGCTATTATTCAGATACAAGACATACCTTGAGGATAAATGGTCGGATATATCTTGAAAGATATTCATGTAGTAAAAGAACTTACCTAAAATGATTTCCTGTTTACGTGACTGTGATATCACTTGATTCAGCAGGGAATCTTTACATGAAATGAAGGGGAAAATG
>BLXT01008578.1:4912-16185 GCA_019648995.1 Plakobranchus ocellatus | reverse complement strand
AAAAAAAAAAAAAAAAAAAAAAAAAAAAAAACACATGTTTGTTTTGATAATCGACTCTTGATCTTGAGTTTTAATCTCAAATCATCTCAATTAAGTAATCTTATGATCGGAGTTTAGGATCAAAATTGCCTTTGAATGATTCTTAGAGCATGAGCAGTGAAGCCGGTTATGTGATAAAGCCCAATAAATGCAGGTGTCCACTTTGTGTATGACAGCTGTGTCTTCGCTGTACTAATAGACTTAATTAATGTTTGTGTGGTTTCTGATTTTGGATCTTAATTTAAGGTGAAAATTAGATCTATTGACTCTTAAATTGTCTTAATTCAGTTTCATTAGATTAAATTAAAGTCGACTTTGTATTTTTTAAAACTCAATAGACTGCGTGGACAAAATATTTTGATACATATTTTTATTTCGCATTCAATTAGAGTCCGCCGTTATGCATAATGTATTGTTAATTGATGATTGGTGGCTATGAAGATTAAAGTAAGGTTTAAAAAAAAATTCCTTGTCCCAAGACCAGTCCTAATGTGTCAGGTATCACATGTAAACGTTTTGAGAAAAGAGAGATTGAGTTTACTTTTTCTCTTTTTCACTGCTTAACAAGAAAAAGGCAACTGAATTCCTCAATATTCTGACACAAAATTACAATACCTGTAGCCAGTTTCTAGTGTTGCAAATCTTGTCAACGCCGTTTAAGCTCTATAAATGTTTTAACATAAAAAAAAAATTTTTTTTAAATCTGCGTTTCCAATAACGCACATCTATTGCTCTAAAGAGGAAAAATGTTACGGTGGAAGTGCAAAATCAAAATTTAAAGAACACGTGATAGTTGGATTCTATGCCTGTACCGGATGCTTGTTACACACGTTTTCCCTCTTAAATACCACCCTACTTGCTCTGTTGAGGGTATGTTTGTACCTTTATATCTATCCTGAGAGGCGATGTGGCTAGCGAATCTACCCTAAGATATGTAGGGACCCTTTTGTCGCGGATTGGGGCCTCTCTACAGATGACCTGGCCTACAGTGGGCATAGAAGCCTGATATCATCTTGTTGTATTGTCTTGCACACAACTCGAAACGAAACTAGGAGCACTTCATTGAGTTTGCCGTTCTACGGCCGGTGTGTGGAGCATCCTTCATCCCTAAAGCTGCGGAGAGTGATAGAGCCCTATTGTTTCTGTAAATTATAGGGCTACTGCGTTCGCACTACACGATTCCAGCTGGTGTATGTCTTCTGCTACGTCTTCACTGAAAAACAGCCTTCAATCCGTTGCAAGGCAAGAGCTTGACAAGAAGTTGCTTAGTTCCAAAGAAGCACTCGACGATTACACATAGAACTTTATCTAGACAGTCGACAGCATAGCCAAATATTGATTCGCATCTGTAAGCAAAAATGGCCATAATGAAAATTTCTTCCATAATGATAACGCAGCCACGGTTCCTTTCATCCATGGCGTTAAATGCAGAATATGAGCAAAATTTGTTACCATTTATGCGTTTAGCATTGCGCATCGAATTTCTAAGCGCTGATAGGCTGGGAAGAGGTATATATAACTTTAATGTTTACTCAGGGTGCGACTTTGGCGCACCATGGCAAATCTAGTGAGAGATTTCAAAGTGTAGATCTGTTGTTAGAAGGTATATATTGTTGCATTTATTATTTAATCTTTTGCTCTTTCTCCTCCTGAGCAGACATATGAGCAAACAAAGCAAAGAAATTCGTCCGTCTCAAACCAACATTTGAGTGTCTTCAGTTGGGGATGGTGTATTTTCTCTGTATTTCATGATATGCCTTATTTGTCTGTTAAGCTACTATCTTCACGAAAAAAGTAATTGTGAGTAATCTAAGATTGGTCCTACTCTACTGCTGCTGTGTAACCACTATTCCAAGTTCCCAAAGTTTTTCTAATGTTTTAATAAAAGGCTCTTGTTTGAACTTGGCCTTTTCAACAAAATCTGCCATTCCACAAAGAGTAGTTACTTTGGTTTTATGTAGTACCTTCTTTGTATTTCTTGGTGTTGAATTCGGAGCAAATGATTTTGGAACATACGAGGCAGGAACATTAGGAAATATAGAAGGAGGAACTATAGGAATCTGACATTTTTCAGACCGACACATTGGTACATTTTCCGGTCAATTCAGGGCACACATACCCATTATACTCTCTAACTTTTTCAATTTTCGTTGTAAGACAACGTAGACAGCCCTGTAAACCTGTCTCATCTTTAGAAAAAAAAAAAACTATAATGTCTGATTTTATCGGTCGAAACAACTTGGCCATTAGGTTTGTATTCACTCTGACAACCACCAACCGACCCTTTTCTACCCATTATGATGTTATATTATATCACTGTTATTGATGAAGTTCAAATAAGAATAGAAGTATGGGAACTATCTTTAATAGCTAAAGCACACCTAGAGCTAGAGGTCGAAGTCTAGATTTACGGTATTAAGACATCATCTGATTCAGCCTAGATTGGAATAAAAAAAAAATGGTATATTTATAGATTTTACTGATTGCACTAATTCCTGTTTAATCTAAATTTTTCATAACATTATAAAATAATTGTTCGATACAAGCCCATGCTATGAATTAAAAGCTGTATGAAATTAATGGAACGGTCATTCGAATGATTAAATAAGATTTAAGTGAATTAAACACCATTGGTCATTAATTCAAGGATGGACCTAGATACCTACTCTGGTGAAAGTAAAAAAAAAAAAGAAGTTTTTTTTTTCTTTTTTTAAGTCGGCCCTAAAAACTTTGGTCCCTTTTTCGGTTGCAAGACTTGTCTGAGAAATATGGCTTTAGTTACAGCCGGGACGCACCTAGTGGATAAATCGATGACTCTAATTTTGTATCTTTTCAAAACATATCTTGGGTTTTTGTAATTCAAATCAGACTATTTACTGTCTCTCGAAAATATAATGGAGATCATTTATCATAAAAATGCACACAACTCTAATTGATATGTTCAAAAAGAGTAAACGGAAAATAAGAAAAAAAGTAATAAGCATATCGCAGTCAACATTCATCAAAAAAATGACTTTAAGTGGTAGAAAAACTGATAATTCTCTACGTTTTTTTATGTATTTGTTGTATATGATCCATCAATAAATAGTGATTGCTACATTTTTTTTTCTCTCATTTCCTCTGTCGCACAGAAAATGGCTTCATACACGTTCGTTTCCATGTAGATGAAAACCTGAGAAGCTTTGAAGGCCCAACATTGGAGAAACTGAGAGAAGAAGTTGCTGTCCTGCTCAATGTGCCAAAGGTGAGACAGGCAAAAAGTGAGGGTTTGTCGGAGGAAATTATATCAATGCGTCAAAACTGATAAGCTCTCCAAAAGCTAGTTATTTATCGTACTGCATCTTTGTGAAAGATTTCTTAGGTACGATCACAACATATTTCAAGTATCGAAACAATGCAATGCAAGTTTATATAAAATTACTGATGAATGTATTCAAACTTTAAGAATTCCTCAAATCTGATTGCACGGCAATTTCAGGAAAAGATAAGGAAGAGATAAAAAGTAGCAAGGTTAAAACCATTTTTGAGAATATCACACATCTGAGCTTTTACAAAGTAATATGCATAGCTTTATAAAAAGTCGATCTTTTGTAAAATACGACGTTTTGATTCTTTGTCAGTATCAAATCATAAACAGACACAACCAACGATATAAGCATATTAATGAAAAAAGTAAAAAGACAAAGTAATATTAAACTTGCAATTACTGGACTGCATAAAATATAACAAATATGACTGGCTATTTTCACAAATATTGTCAACAATGCTAAAATCGGGATTTGGGGCGATTCTGTACCAAGTCAAATTTTCTAGTTTTGAGATAATTGGTCCTAAAAATATAAAACACTGAAGATTTACCAACTGGTAATATTTTTTAGAACCTTATCTAAGATAAAAGTATTTACCTTAAAAGAATATCATGACGCCTCTTTACTATGTTTTTTTGTAAATAACTGTGATAATGTGCTTTGGAGTTATTCATTACCAAACTTTCTCCCGATTTTGTCCAATGCTTTCTTGTAACAAGTCACACTGGCAATAAAATTGCTTGTCTTTTCCAAATATAAAAATGTTACCCTTTCATTCTTTGATCGATTAAACTAATTTGCTTTGTTTACCATTAAATCAGCAATTGATAGTTTGAATTTTGCCGTTGTGTATAATGAACTCATGGAAATTGTGCACTGTTATTAGTCTATAAGGGAGTTATTCATTTTCGTAATTTTTAGCAGTAAAACTCCGTTCTTTCTTGTAGCAAGTCACATTGGATTGGTCCTAATATTATAATAATATTTTTTGTTATTATTGTTTTACCCATTCCAATATTAAGCGATGATCTCAGGGTTTCTGTTCATTCATTCTCTCTTAAAGGCTTCCATCAGATGCTCAAGCAAATTAAAACAAAGATAAAAAACTGTTAAAAATCCAAGAGAGTATATCGTCATGGTCCTGCCAATATTGCCTAACTCATTTTTGGCGTAATGGAGAAAATCGAGTTTAAGTGTTTTTAAAGGCAAAACAAAACCAATCATGCAGAATTAGAAATTATCAATTATGAAAAATTGGTCCGGCACTTTCATTTTTTTCTTATATCAGATGATGTATTATGTGGTAATGTATCTAAAAAAGGTATCATTCGATTTTTGCCAAAGTCAGACTTAGGCAATATTGCAGCACCATGACGATATGGAGAAAAACTTCAAAATGAATCTGCACAAAGCCTCAGATATTTCCAAAGACACCGAGTTCCTTTAATTAACCCACTATGCGAGAGGGATTGATTTCTCGCAAAAGTCTATACAGATCAGTTACACTGAAGTATTTCTTCCTGGTGATTTGAAATGTTGGGCATTCAATTAAAATATGCCGGATAGTGTAAAGGCTGTCGCAGGCATAGCAAAAAGGCTGTTCCTCATTAAATAAAAGGTAGCTCTGAGTGAGCCATGTGTGGCCCACCCGAAGCATACACGTTAACGTTTCCCGTTTACTACCGGCTCCTTCACCTCTCCTGTGGAGGTCTTCGCCTAAGTTGGGGAGTACTTCGTGGAGCTTGTTTGCCTTCTCAGCATCCCAATTTTTTTGCTACACTGAGTGGTTGTAAGCGTTCGTTTTAGGTTTTACATCGGACAAATGAGTTTTTCCGAGCATGATGCTCTATTTAGGGCCGCTTTTGCAAGTTTTTCCACATTCTCATTCCCCTGGATGCCTACGTGAGCAGGAATCCAGACAAAAGAGATGTGAACATAAGGTGGTAGTTTTCGGATTGAATTGTACAGGCGCCTGACTTCTTTAACTTTTAAATTTTTGCTTTGGATAGCCTGTTAGTCTGACAGGCTGTCACTGTAGATCACAAAGTTTTTGTTGTATTTAGTGAGTTTTTTTTTTTTATTTCTGTGAGCCCAAGGGCTATTTCCTCGAGCTAAGCACTGAAGACAGATGCCCCGTCTCTCAGGCGAGTTGCCTTCGAGCGGTCCGGGCCTTCTGAAAAATAGGCCGCGGCCGCAACCTTTTCCTCCAGTTTAGAGCAGTCAGTAAAAACAGCATAATGGTTTGAAAATTTTTCTTCAATTTTAAAACATTCTTTTCTATAGGCCATCTCGTTGGTATTTTCTTTTTTTTTTTTTTTGTTCAATTAAAGAGATATCAACGTTAATCCTGTGCTCCTCGCAAGGTGGAGGGCACTGGACATGTAAATTAGCAATAGTTTTAAGGTTGATTTTAGCATTCTTAATATGTTCAAAAGTACTGGCGGCAAGATTGGGTTCTGACTTTGAATCAGCAGAAAAGTCAGACAACGGAGCTTCAAATACAACATCATGGCATGGATTACGAGTGTTGGCTTCGACACCGAGAAGATTGTAAAGTTGGGTCCACAGTGAAAAGGTGAACTGTCTTCCCCTGTCCGAATTTATGTCTTCAGGAACTCCAAATCGTGCCACCCAAAGATGGAGAAGTGCTGTGGCACAGGTAGAAGCATGTGCGTCAGGAAGGGGCACAGCTTCCGGCCTTCTTGTAAACCTATCAATGATGGTGAAAAGGTAAGTCATGCCTTGGCTTTCAGGAAGAGGCCCCACCAGGTCCACATGGAGACTCCTGAATCTATCTGATGGGGGTAAGCGTTCTGTGAGAAGAGATCGTGTATGACGGTGGATTTTGGAACAGTCAGGACATGCCTTAAATCACTGGCGGATGTCACGCCTCATGCCATGCCACACGAAGCCTTGCGAAATCGCCTTCTGTGTGGGCCTAATACCAGATAAAGAGAGACCATGGAACTTGTTCAAAACTGGTCGAGTCCAAGGCGTCGGAAGCACTGGCCGTGGAGTTCCCATGGAAGTGGCGCAGAGTAGTGTTGATGATCCAATGTCAACGTCTTTGAGCACAAGGCCTGTGGTGGCTGTGAGATACAAAGCCATTTCCTCTGAGCTCACTTGGTTCTTGGCGAGGCGGTGAAAGTTGATGTAGTCACCTCCAAGAGAATCTGTGGTTATAGAGTTGAGTTGGTTGGAGCTTGCTGCGTCCGCAGTAGAACCTATTGTATTAAGTCTTGAGAGGGCGTCAGCCACCACATTGAATTTGCCTTTGATGTGTTGAATGTCAGTGGTGAATTCTGCGATGAAAGATAAATGTCTTGTTTGATGCGGAGAGCGATCAGTTTGACTGCTTAAGGCAAATGTTAAAGGCTTGTGGTCTGTGTAGAGGATAAATAGTCGCCCTTCCAAAAAGTGTCTGAAATGTCTTACGGCACTGTAGGATGCCAACAACTCGCGATCAAAAGCACTATATTTCTTCTCAGAATCTGATAGCTTTCTGGAGAAGAACGCAAGCGGTACCCAAGATCGACCCTGACATTGCTCAAGTTGGGCCCCCACCGCAGTGTTCGATGCATCGACGGTGAGGCTAGTGGTGGTGTCTGGTGAGGATAATTTAAGAGCACAGCTTTGCTGAAAACTTCCTCGGCTCTGTCGAAAGCCTGTTGACACTCCTTAGTCTATTCTATATTCTGTCCTTTGCCACTTGCCTGAGCATGGAGTGGTGCAAGAATGGGAGCGATTTCCGGGAGAAAATGATGGTAGTAGTTGATCATGCCTAGGAAGCCTGTAGGCTTGTGGGATTCTGAGGTACGCTGCTTTCACGGAGGGCAACTACCCGGTCAGCAAGCGGGGTGATTCCGTCAGCGCTGACATGGTGTCCTAGAAAACCAAGTTCATCAGCACCAAAGATACACTTGGCCTTAATAATGGCCAGCCCATTGGAGGACAACAGGGTGAACAGTTTTGCAGATGTTGAGAGTGCTCCTGGGGGCGATTGGCTAGCAACCAGGATATCATCAATGTAGACGAAGGCGAAAGGCACGTCTCGTAGAACTCCATCCATGAGAAGTTGGAAAGACTGGGCAGCATTCTTTAAGCCAAACGGCATTCGGAGAAACTCCCAAAGGCCAAAAGGAGTGACAACGGCTGTCTTTGTTATGGATGAGGGGGCCATTGCAATCTGATGATATCCCCTGATCAAATCGATCTTAGAAAAGACTCTACAACCAGAAATCTAGTTGTTAAAATCTAGAATATGTGGGAGAGGATATCTGTCATCATCAGTTGAGGCATTCAGCCGCCATTTACCATCAGATTTAGGGACGATACGGAGGGGTGAAGACCAGACTAACTTTGAACGGCGGACTATGCCCATTTCTTTCATGTGTAAGAACTCAGATTTAGCGGCAGAAAGTTTTTCTAGATCCCAGCGTCGAGCTCGGGCGTGAGTTGGAGGTCCATATTATTATGACGATGTGTTGTTCAACACCGTGTTTGTTGGTAGAGTGATGGAAATGTGGGATAAGGAGTTCAGAGAATTGGTGGGGCAGGCTGGAAATCTCGTTTGGAAGGGGAAATCCCAAACCTGCCAGAGTAAGGGGGGATAGAAATATTGTCGAGAGACAACAGGCGCTTGCTGCGAAAATCAATGACGAGTCCGTGTTTTGTGAAAAAAATCTGCACCGAGGATAGGACGGGTGACGTCGGCGAGGTAGAACTCGTGGCTATATTGTCATCTGTGGCCAATCGCAAGTGAAACGCTGCGCCTACCCCATGTATGGATGGATGTGCCATTAGCTGCGGTGAGAGTAGTTGTAGGCTGATGGGCTCGTCGATCTTGTACAGAAGCAGGGTATATAGATAACTCTGCTCCCATGACTACCAAGTAGGAGAGTCCGGATGTACGATCCATCACGGATAGCGTGTTTGGTTGGTGCGGGGTGCCAGCAGCTGCCACGCCTAGTGGCTGGCATTGTCGTTTCCCGAAGACTTGGACAATAGGGTGGGAAATTTACACCCAGGTTGACAGTTGCGTGCATGGGGGCCGAATGTTTGGTGGTAAAAACACATTGTTGGCTGTGCTCTTCGTCCCGAGCTACGTTGGGATTGTATCTTCGGTTTTGTGACAGCCTTAACCGTGGTAGGAGAAGGATTATGAGCAGCCGGCGTGATGTGTTGGACGGCCGCACAACGCGCTTCCCAAATCCGATCAGCAGCCTCCTCAACATCACTGAATTCCCGCCCTGCAAGGACGCTGCGTACGTCAACAGGGAGGTTGGAAAGAAACAACGCCCTTTTTAAAGTTTGGGGATCATCGTTGAGAGCGTTAATTTTGCGGAGCAGGGCAGTGGGTTTCTTTTCCCTCAAGCCGTTTAAATGAAGGAGCTTACTGTCCCGCTGGGCCTGAAACTTCTCAATTGACTTCATTAGGGTGTTCTTACATCAAGAGCGCTGACACATCGTCATAACGCGTTTGGTTTTGTGTTATGTTCTTCGTGCCAAACTGGGCCTCCACTCTGGCAAAACACACTTCCGGGGACGTGGTCCAAATTTCGGGTAGTTTGATGGAAACTGCGTTAATGTGGTTGCCGAGCTGCAGCGCCATCGATTGTAACTGGCTGTTAAGAGCAGCAAGTAATGCCTGTACCGACTCACCTTGTCCTTGAGGTTGAGACACGATTATTAAAGCTTGTGAAGTTGTAGATCTAGAGAGGTGTGGGTAACGTAGATCTAGATCTAAGTATTGCAAGTTCAGCGTCGGGGTCACCAATTTAGGATACAATAAAGTAAGGTTGATCTAAACAAACATTAACTTTATTAACAAAACAAAAGGATGAAAAGAATGAGAGTTCTTAGTGAGACATAGAGCCGGTGGGCAGTTATTATGCCGTGTGTCCTTTCACTTCCTCGTGCGTTGTGTGTTATCTTGTCCTAAGAATAGCCCAGTGCTTTCTGGTCCACAAATAACTACACACCCACGTTCGCTACAGGATCAAGACAAAAACAGTGTAAAATTTATAAATATTTTTGATTGCCTTAATCCCACCAGACAACCGATAGAGAAAAGCTACAAAGCCAATCCTTACAAGCAAAAAAATAATGTTTCTGCTAAATAAGGAGTCCTTACTGTTTTAGGTTTATGTTTCTTCGTGTTAAATCACACATTTATTACACTATACTTCATCACATAATGCATTCAACAGTCAGTGCTAACCTGTACTAACTCTCAAGTTTTACTGGTAGGTTTATTTTAATTGTTCAAAACCACTAAACCTACACGAAACAATTTTTTTGTTAAACAGGAACTAGTTAAGGTCAAGTCAAATTTTTAAAAAATGCGTTTTATCCATTTAAAAATATAATAATAAACTCAAAGATTATCTGTTATCATTAGGATCCTCTCCCCGTGTGGGGCCCGGGGAAGAATTGGCTCCACCGTGGTTGCCGCGGGTCGTAAGAGGCGACCAAGGCAGGTTGTCGCCTATGGACTGCCTCTCGTTCAGGACAAGGTGACATCTCTTTCTCCACCTGGCTTTTGTCTTCTATCCCCACTTCCTTTCCTGCGCTATCGTCCGTCTACTTCTCCTTCTGCTGTCCTCTACTACTTTCTCTTCCCATGTGGAGTCTGGGATAGAATCGACCCACCGTACTGTGCGTGTCGTAAGAGGCGACTAAAACTGGGTGTCGCCCATGAACTGTCTCTCTCCGGTATATGAGCGACATCTCCTTCTCTCCACCTTGCTTTGTCTTCTATCGTCTCTTCCTTTCCTGTGCTATCGTCCCGTCCACTTCTCCTCATACTATCCTCTACTTCTACCCACCGTAGCCCTCCGGTGCTGGGAATAATTGAGAGGCCCACCCTCACAGTGTGGGCGCCTTGTTTGCCGTGAGGTGCGACCCGTATGGGGGGATGGGTGGATCCTGGAGGTTGAGGTGGTGACGGCCCGGCAATAGTGGCTGTCATTCATCAACATGCCTCCTTGGCCACTTCCTTCTCCTGAGACGGGAGGGCAGCGCTGACCCACGCTGCCCAATCGGCTGGTCATTTTTCTCTGAATAGGGCTCGGGTCAATCCCAGTAGAGGTCCCACACCCTCTGCTGGGAGTATAGCTCCAGGGTAGCCCTGACACAGCGCTGGAGTGCCGCGCAACGTGTCTCCCTGGTTGGGCTCCGTGGCGGGCGGGGAGCCCTGGAGCTGAATCTCAAAACATACCCCATGACTACACCAAAAAACCCTTCTGACCCCTCCCCACATCCCGACATGGCAAAGAAGCCTTGCACGGAGGCAGCTCGTGGGGCTGTCTCTGTTGCCAGCAAAAGGAAGGCGGAGGACCTTCCTACACTGATGAGCGTGTCTCCCTTTGCGGGCTGGTCACCATTTAAAAAATTTATGGTGATCAGCTTCAAAGGATCTGCGAAAGTGGCCGACAGGTCAACTTTTAAGATCCACAGGGAGTTGAAGTCGATTCTGGGCGACGAGACCATCGAGGTCACCAAACTTGGTAGTGGTGACCTCATGGTCGAGTTAAAGTCGAACGACCAGGCAAAGAAGCTGGGTGCAATTGCGACGTTCCTAGACATCCCTGTGACTGCCAGTCCTCACAAGAGGCTGAACAGTTCCAAGGGAGTGATTCGCAGTCGTGATCTACGGTGTTGATCGGAGGAGGAGACGGTGGAGGAGCTGAGTGGCGTCACTCACGCTCGGCGCATCAAGGTGCGCCGGGGTGAGGACAAAATTCAGACCGACACCGTCGTCCTGACCTTTGACAGCCCGAAGCCGCCAAGTAGAATACGTGCGGGGTACCTGACTCTTGATGTCAGACCGTACGTCCCGCTCCGATGCGCTGTTATAAGTGCCAACGCTATGGCCATGGCAAGGACAGGTGTAAGAAACCTGCTGCTGTATGTGTTAGATGTGGC
>BLXT01008574.1:88755-104202 GCA_019648995.1 Plakobranchus ocellatus | reverse complement strand
TCCCGTATACTAACTAGACTTAATCATACTCACAAATGAATAACTCAAGAATAGTGCACTTCGAGGACAGATTATTAATTTAAGTACAAAACTGCCAATGCTGCAGTTCCAATATGACTTAATCGTAGAATCTGCGTCCACAGTAGATTATAATCTTTGTGACACGTTCTTTTTTAGAGTGGTAATTTCGCTAGTTCTCTAGAAGATACGGTGAAACTTAAAGGTTTTATGAAGACTTCCAGAAGTCGTTCCTCACTCAGCCCGCATCCCTAGGAATTCTTCTCCGTTGTTCTTGTACTGAGGCCTAGAAAGAAAGTTGCGCTTATTCAAGATGAAGACTGCAGTGGAAAAACCAGATAAGTCACATTTTTGCAAAAAAATTAAGTTATCTCCTTAGCCACATTCTCTGTACATAGTAGTTTTGTTTCCAGCATCAATCACATGGATATCACAGTTAAGTCCACCACAATAAACTCTTTTAAAATCACTATAAAATGAAAGAACCAAAACTTGCAAACGTCGTATTCTTGATTTGTCCACTTCTCAGATTTGTGAATTATCAGGTTTTTTTTCCATTGGAGTCTTTAGATAGAAATTTATATTCGAGGAAAAGGACTGAAGCAAATTTTAATCACTTAACGACAGGGACGCTTGTAAACAAGTTGAAAACTAGACAAAGCAGGGCGGCTTGAATAGAAATTTTCGGGATGCTAAAAACGCTTTCTACACATACAAACAAGAAAAAGCATCTGTTCTCTTTGCTATGTATGTATATGTGTGTGTGTGTGTATGTGTGTGTTTATCAAACGGGGAGTCTATGAAGACGGTAATTTAACATCATTTTTAAAAATGTAATCAATCTCAGCCTCTGTAAATGTCTTAAAAACACATTGGTATATTATAGTTTTTAACATAACAGCTCTAATTTTCTATCTATTTGTGGTGGTTGGCGGGTTAAAAGCGAAAGGCTTTTAAATGCCAGCACCAATTGACACGCGGTTTTTGACAAACAACTCTTTGATTTTTTATCTAGCGTGTGACGCCTTTGCTTTTTCCGACTTTGATACTGTTTTGCCGTGAAAACAAAAAAAATGTATTTCCCCGCTCGCCCCTTTCAATCTAACACACGCTTAGATCTGTGTTTTTAAAAACTTTTGTGGTCGTGGGCATATCCATACGGAGCTGTGTTCAATAGTTGGGACAATTGTCCCAGGACGCTGTAAAAAGTGGACCAAATGCGACAGTAAACATATATGGACACTTCAACTTTCTACTGAACGATTAAATGAAGCGTATTAAAGGCAGCTCCGGGTATAGATTCAATAGTAAATATCATAGATCTAGATCTAGATTAGATCTAGGCCTGTCCTAAAGCATTGCATTTAAAAATCTGTGAGTTTGGTGAAATCGAATCGAAGTTGGGTAGGCCTAAATGGAGATTCAGCCTAGCCTAGAGTCTAAATTTGGATCTATATTCTAGATTAGATCTTTACAGACTGTTTGGGAATCATAGATCAACATCCAAGTTTGATCTAAAATCTAGAATCCAGGTATGTTATCGGAAGCTAGAGTCTAAATGTAGATCAGATCCTGAGAGGTCTAGATCTAGATCTGGGCCTAATCCCAATAAAGTTAAATCATCTTGATAATGTTGATAAAAAATCTAATCTAAATCTTCGTTTAATATGATTCATACGCCTAAATTTGGCAAGTTTTCCCAAAATTGAGTTCCAGGATTCTGATTATATATCGCCCAATACCGAAATTTAGAGAAGGTCCTTTCTAGAAATTATTGATTCACGTTGAGATTATGATTGCAAACCAGGTAGCAAAATTAAAATACTAGCCTAAATATTTATTTAGATCGAGAATCAGTATCTCGATAGCTAAAGTTTATTTCAAACTTTCCGCTCCATAATTGCTGTAATTGTGAATTTTTTTTTTTTTATTTTGGCCTAACTTTAATTATCTTGGCGATTTTTATAATAAAAATTAAATTTATTTTGAAAAATTGGACTGTATATAAGGATTTCTTTCAAATTATGCAAAAAAGTCGATCATTTCTTGCTGAAACTCTCTCTAAGTCAAGGTATCAACTTCCAGACCTCAGGATTCTGCTCAGTCAAGGATAAATTCAATTGAGGTTGCATCACATAACAGTAAATTTATTTGGTTTACTTTTGCTCTTAGAGAAGAACATCACATCTCGAGTTCATAGGGCTTAAATACTGAATGAATCATGGCAGTTGCTAAATTAATTTTTAATTAATTATTGCAGGCCCCAGGCCTTCAAAATGATAGAATGCAAACTCCATTCATAGCTTACATGAAATGATCCTCAGTTAAAAATTAAACCGTATTAAAGCTGCGGTATGCCTAGCACCTTTGTTTAGTTTATGTTTTTGTTCTGGGATTTTCACTTCATTTGCGAAAGAATGTCAGTTTTTTTTTTTTTGTTTTTTTTTTTGTTTTTTGCCTTGCTACAAAAGCAATGATCATTAATCTCAATCAAGAAATATACTGGAGGGGAATGGAATAAGGCAACATTTTAGATGGCTAATTCTTTAGTTCCCATTTTGGTTCATGAAGTTTTCACTTTTTGTTTTCAAGTGTTCTTTGCATTTTCTTTACTGTATGTATACCTAAGTTCAGTAGATTATGGTTGTGTTTAGGTTTAGAGAAACCTGCTTAAAGTTGTTATGTTATAAGACATTCTTCAGCATATAGTTTAAGGCAAACCTCGAATTATATGCTGAAAAATAAAACTTTTTAACATCAGTAACAATTTCTTGGTTTTTATTTATTTAATGCGATACTAAGATAAGTAAATTATGCTCAGGAAAATGTCTTTCCCTTTCCCTTTCATTTGAACGGGTAAACATGCTAGTGATATAAATATATAATATATATATATATATATATATATATTCATTATTTTAGACTTCCTTTGAAAAAATATTCGTTATTTTCTATTGTGACTTTTTAAATCTATTGACAAAAGTTTATTCTTTAACTGTTTCTAATAACTAGTAATTGTTGACTTCCCCTAAAGTCGCAATTATCAAGAATCCAAAAAGTTAATTGATTGCAATATACGCTTATTACCCTAGATCTAAATAACATATTACTTGCAATGACTGATTTGATTGTAAGTATATTTTCTAAATCCATAATACCCCTTTTTTATCTCCAGGACACAAAGTAGATAATTTAGCTATGTCTTTCATAACTGTCTTTCCTGTTGAGATTTTTTTTTTTGTTTGTGTGTTCTTTAGGCTTAAGGTAGGTAATCTGGAGCATACTTTATTTTTGGGATGTGGAACTTTATAAAGATATACCTTTCTTGTGAAAACAAATAATAAGTCTTGAAAGCAACGGTTGTTTGAAATATTTTGTTTTAGTACATGTTTTGAACCTATCTTTATTGGGAAGATACAATAGGATTGAATATATTTCGTTTGTGCGTGTTTGCGCGCGTGAGGGCATAGGACATAAAAATTCACCAATTAAGATAATGAGAAAAAAATTAAAAACAACTTTCCAATTTAAAAAAAAAATATTTTAGACAATTCGTATTCTCACCATCAGCCTCATCTGTCTGCGAGTATATTTGTGCGCGTGCGTACGAGCATTTTCTCACTTGTTCGTCTGTCTGCTTCACCGGAGTCAAAAGCCCATGGACACTGCTTTAGTTTTTTCTATTAGACAAACTCACTCTTCACTTCAACTTTTCTCACATGGATAATCCAAGTCTACGCCAAACATAATCTCTTAACTCATTGAGCGCTGGGTTAAATTGTGCTGTTATTACCGTGCCACTGGCCTATTTTGGGATATTTTGAAAATGTGTCAAAGTATAAAAAATACAGTTAGCTTTACAAGATTTGGTGTACTGATAATTTAATATTATTATTATAATCTCTAAAATTTTAATACATTCATACTTTTTTCAAAACAGGTTGTATTTTCATTTTCAATTTTTTTTTGGCCCTCTACATTCAAAATTCTTGTGCACAAAACAAAGAAAAAGTAATCAGCAAGTTAGTTTGAGTCAAAATTATAATGCTTTACATGAAAAAAAAAATAAAACATCCAACTGTCTGAATGCACTCGACAGTCAAGAAGAACAAACGAAAGGGGGACTAGGACAAAAATAAAATAAAGAAATTCAATTACGACGTTTTACATGCATTATATTTCTTATCTGCCTCTCGGTTTCAATGATGTCAACGCCAAGGACACCGTCTCTGTTTTTCCTATTAGACAAAAGTCACCTTCTATTGCAACCTTTCTCTTTCTCGTTCGGTAACCTAATTGTATACCAAACTTCATATATCTCTCTCTCTCTCTCTCTCTCTCTCTCTCTCTCTCTCTCTTTCTCTCTCTCTCTCTCTCCCTCTCTCTCCCTCTCTGTCTCTCTCTTTCTCTCTCTCTCTCTCTCTCTCTTCCCCCCTCTCTCTCTCTCTCTCTCTTCCCCCCCTCTCTCTCTCTCCCCCTCTCTCTATGCGAACGCGCATTTGTGTAGGAGGGGTGATTATTGCTTTTTGCAGACGCGAAAAAAATAACAGGAGGAGAGGGCCGGATCACCAAACTATTAAAATTCCAAAATTTTTACAAGCGTTTTCTAATCTGTTAGTCTGTCCGTTTCAATAACGAAACAAATCAAAGACACAGTCTCTATTTTTCCTGTTAGACAAAACTTACATTTTGTTGCCCCCTTTTTACTTAAGTAGTCTAACTATGTCAAATCTGATTTTAAGTCCAAATCACACTATACACCAATAGCGACACGTTATTCCTTTTGTTGATAAGTTCAGCTTTCAAAATCAATATATAGCCTGCAGATGGGAGGAAAGCGCGATTCCTAGGTTGCTAATAGCCTTTTTTGCCGAGTCATCAAAGACAAAAAGGTTACTTGTTGGTGTCCTGGAACTAAAGATATTAGGTTCTGGGCGCAAAATTAGTCCACTTCTTTACCACTACGATCATGTTTTGCCATTTCTAATTTTTTAATTTTTTTTTATTTTAAATTCACATATGACTGGAATATGATTTCATGTTTTGATGGCATGTCGGAACGTATCAGAATGAGAATATAATCTTTTTTGTTTCTAAGACTATCACATGGGCTCTTCCAAGTCAACCGTAGTCTAAGATAGTTTTATACCGAGTAATTGTTATGATAATATCATGTGTTTGGCCATGGTCTAGCACCATTCAATTAGCTAACTTCCACGCTCATTTACTGTCCCTAAGCTACTGGGCCCAACAGAATCTTCTACCCTCTCATCTTCAACTTTTGCATTGAAGTCTACATTATTATTATGAAGCCCTGGGATTTTAGATAGTCCTTTGCCGCCTTTTCTATTTCTTCATAAAATGTGTCTACCTCTACATCTGTACTATTAGATGTTGGTGCATATAATGGAATAAATCCTAGATTTAATGATTTGGTTACCAATTAAGCTACAACTGTTCTGTTTGACATTGGACAGACTTTTTGCTTTTGTTTAACCAAATAACATACCAACGCCTCTTTCATGTGTATGTTCCCCTGACTTAATTAGAGTTTAGCTACCTGATTTAAAAGCACCTGCCCAGCAAGGCTTAGGGCATTCTGTAATTTTTTGATGAACATTTTCTTATTTCCTATTCAGTGGAATGTACGCACAACCTGAGTTGCAATTTTTAAAGCATGTTTAATATTAATTTTGCTAGCAGATGCTTATATAGACCTGCAGCCACCTGCTGAACATGACAAACCCTGCCGATTAAAGGATTTGGATCAGAATCACAACACCCCATAACATTTTAAACCTGAGTTTTGTTTTGCATCATGACTTTTTTTTTTTTGCTTGGGAAATTAAACTGATTAGGTTTAAAGTTGAAATATCATATTTTGTTGTCGTTTACATGTAAACAATGAGCTTTAAAAGTATTATTTTATTGTTATTTTACCCAAAAAAGGCTCTTGGCATATCAATTCATATAAACTCTTAGCAATGGCCTACTATTACTAACTGTATCGCCGACGGAAGGCGATAATGAGCCCTATTTTCCTGTTTTTTAATCTGAAAGTGTTTTTTTTTTTTATTTCAATATTGTATTTGACACAAATTTTACCAGAGTATATTGCTCTAAGACGTGATTATCTTGAATCGACTGTTTTCAAGGAGATAGCTGAGAATTGGATTTAATTCATAAAAAGTAAAAGGCACACCTCTTCAAATATAGAGAGCATTTTTTTTAGAAATGAATGCATTCGCATAGCCAAATATTGATCCGCTTATGTAGGCAACACTGGCCATAATGTAAATTTCATCTATAGTGATAACGCAGCCACGGTTCCTTTCATCTATGGCGTTAAATGCAGATGAGAAAAATGTCTTATCATTTATGCGTTTAGCATTGCGCATCGAATTTCTAAGCGCTGATAGGCTAGGAAGAGGTATATATAACTTTAATGTTTATTCAGGGTGTGACTTTGGCGCACCATGGCAAATCCAGTGAGAGATTTCAAAGTGTAGATCCGCTGTTGATTATATTGTTGCACAGAAATTTCATCTTTTGCTCTTTCTCCTCCCGAGCAGACGTATGAGCAAACAAAGCGAAGAAATTCGTCCATCTCAATCCAATATTTGAGTGTTTTCATTTGGGAATGGCGTATTATGCCTTATTCATTACTGTTAAGTTACTCTCTTCATGAAAAAAGTAAATGTGAAAAAAGTAAGTTTGTTCCTACTTTACTGCTGCTCAAGTAAGATGAAATTGCCTTTCTGTTTAACCACTATTCCAAGTTCCCAAAGCTTTTCTTTCTAATGTTTCAATAAAAGGGTTTTGTTTGAACCTGGCATTTTCAACAAAGTCTGCCATTCCACAAAGAGTAGTTACTTTGGTTTTATGTAGTGCCTTCATTGTATTTCTTGGTGTTGAATTTGGAGCAAATGATTTTGGAACAAAAGAGGCAGGAAAAATAAGAATTATAGAAAGAGAACTACAGGAACCTGACATTTCCAGACCGACATACTGGTACATTTTCCGGTCAATGCAGGGCACACACACACACTTATATTCTGTAACTTTTTCAGTTTTGGTTGGCAGACAACGTAAACAGTCCAGTAAAGCTGTCCCATATTTAGAAAAAAAACTATAATGTCTGATTTTATCGGTCGCAACAACTTGGCCATTAGGTTTATATTCACTCTTACGACCACCAACTGACCTTTTTCTACCCATAACGATGTTATATCATATCATTGAGATTATCGATGTCGAATAAGAATAGAAGTTTGGGAACTATCTTCAATAGCTAAAGCACACTTAAAGCTAGAGGTCTATGTCTAGATTTACAGTATTAAAACATTTTCACTGATTGCGTTAATTTCTCTTTAATCTAAGGTTTTCATAACATTATAAAATAATTGTTCGGTACAAGTCCATGTTATGAATTCAAAGCTGTATGAAATTAATGAACGGTCATTCGAATGATTAAATAAGATTTGAGCGTATGAAACATCATAGTTCATTAATTCAAGGATGGGCCTAGATACCTAATCACGTAAAAGTAAATAAAGGTTTGTCTTCTTTGTAACCCGGCTTTAAAAACCTTGGTCCTTTTTTCGGTTGCAGGGTTTGTCTGTAAGTATGGCCTTAGTTACAGCCGGGACGCACCTAGCGGATAAATTGATGACTCTTGTTTTGTATCTTTCAAAACATACATTGGGTTTTTATAATACAAGTTAGACCATTTATTGTCTCTTACGAAGTTCATGTTCTCTTGATCGAAAATATAATGGGGATCATTTACCATAATAATGCACACAACTCTAAGTGATATGTTCAAAAAGAGTAAACGGAAGAGAGAAAAAAAGAAATTAGCATATTTTAGCCATCAAATGAATGACTTTAAGTGGTAAAAAAACTGATACTTCTCTAAATTTTTTTTTATTCATTTTGTATGATCCATCAATAAATAGTGTATCTACATTTTTCTCATTTCCTCTATCGCACAGAAAATAACTTCGTACACGTTCGTTTCCATGTAGATGGAAACCTGAGAAGCTTTGAACGCCCAACATTGGAGAAACTGAGAGAAGAAGTTGCTGTCCTGCTCGATGTGCCACAGGTGAGACAGGCAAAAAGTGAGGGTTTGTCGGAGGAAATTATATGGAGGCGTCAAAATTGATAAGCTCTCCAAAAGCTAGTTATTTATCGTACTGCATCTTTGTGAAAGATTTCTTGGGTAAGATCACAACATATGTCAAGTATCGAAACAATGCAATGCAAGTTTATATAAAATTACTGATGAATGTTACGAATTTATCCAAACTTTAAGAATTCCTCAAATCTGATTGCACGGCAATTTCAGGAAAAGATAAGGAAGAGACAAAATGTATCAAGGTTAAAACCATTTTTGAGAATATCACACATCTGAGCTTTTACAAAGTAATACACATAGCTTTATAAAAAGTCGATCTTTTGCAAAATACGACGTTTTGATTCTTTGTCAGTATCAAATCATAAACAGACACAACCAACGATATAAACATATTAATGAAAAAAGAAAAAAGACAAAGTAATATTAAACTTGCAATTACTGGACTGCATAAAATATAACAAATATGACTGGCTATTTTCACAAATATTGTCAACAATGCTAAAATCGGGACTTTGGGGCGATTCTGTACCAAGTCAAATTTTTTAGTTTTGAGATAATTGGTCCTAAAAATATAAAACACTGAAGATTTACCAACTGGTAATTTTTTTTAGAACCTTACTAAGATAAAAGTATTTACCTTAAAAAAATATCATGACGCCTCCCTACTATGTATTTTTGTAAATAACTGTGATAATGTGCTTTGGAGTTATTTATTACCAAACTTTCTTCCGATTTTGTTCAATGCTTTCTTGTAACAAGTCACACTGGCAATAAAATTGCTTGTCTTTTCCAAATATAACAATGTTACCCTTTCATTCTTTGATCGATTAAACTAATTTGCTTTGTTTACCATTAAATCAGCAATTGATAGTTTGAATTTTGCCGTTGTGTATAATGAACTCATGGAAATTGTGCACTGTTATTAGTCTGTAAGGGAGTTATTCGTTTTCGTAACTTTTTGCAGTAAAATTCCCTTCTTTCTTGTAGCAAGTCACATTGGATTGGTCCTAATATTATAATAATATTTTTTTGATTATTGTTTTACCCAGTCCACCATTAAGCGTTGATCTCAGGGTTTCTGTTCATTGATTCTCTCTTAAAGGCTTCCATCAGATGCTGAAGCAAATTAAAACAAAGATAAAAAACCTTTAAAACTCCAAGAGAGTATGGTGCTGCCAATATTGCCTAACTCATTTTTGGCGTAATGGAGAAAATCGAGTTTAAGTGATTTTAAAAGCCAAAACAAAACCAATCATGCAGAATTAGAAATTATCAATTATAAAAAATTGGTCCGGCACTTTCATTTTTTTCTTATATCAGATGATGTGTTATGTAGTAATGTATCTATAAAAGGTATCATTCGATTTTTGCCTAAGTCAGACTTAGGCAATATTGCAACACCATGACGATATGGAGAAAAACTTCAAAATGAATCTGTACAAAGCCTCAGATATTTCCAAAGACACCGAGTTCCTTTAATTAACCCACTATGCGAGAGGGATTGATTTCTCGCAAAAGTCTATACAGGTCAGTTACACTGAAGTATTTCTTCCTGGTGACTTGAAATGTTGGGCATTCAATTAAAATATGCCGGACAGTGTAAAGGCTGTCGCAGGCATAGCAAAAAGGCTGTTCCTCATTTTTTAAAAGGTAGCTCTGAGTGAGCCATGTGTGGCCCACCCGAAGCATACACGTTAACGTTTCCCGTTTACTACCGGCTCCTTCACCTCTCCTGTGGAGGTCTTCGCCTAAGTTGGGGAGTATTTCGTGGAGCTTGTTTGTCCCCTCAGCATCCCAATTTTTTTGCTACACTGAGTGGATGTAAGCGTTCGTTTTAGGTTTTACATCGGACAAATGAGTTTTCCCGAGCATGATGCTCTGTTTTGGGCCACTTTTGCGAGTTTGACCACATTCTCATTCCCCTGGATGCCTACGTGAGCAGGAATCCAGACAAAAGAGATGTGAACATAAGGTGGTAGTTTTCGGATTGAATTGTACAGGCGCCTGACATCTTTAACTTTTAAATTTTTGCTTTGGATAGTCTGTTAGTCTGACAGGCTGTCACTGTAGATCACAAAGTTTTTGTTGTATTTAGTGAGTTTTTTTCTTTTATTTCTGTGAGCCCAAGGGCTATTTCCTCGAGCTAAGCACTGAAGACAGATGCGCCATCTCTCAGGCGAGTTGCCTTTGAGCGGTCCGGGCCTTCCGAAAAATAGGCCGCGGCAAAACCTTTTCCTCCAGTTTAGAGCAGTCAGTAAAAACAGCATAATGGTTTGAAAATTTTTCTTTAATTCTAAAACATTCTTTTCTATAGGCCACCTCATTGGTATGTTCTTTCTTTTGTTCAGTTAAAGAGATATCAACGTTAATCCTGTGCTCCTCCCAAGGTGGAGGGCACTGGACATGTAAATTAGCAATAGTTTTTAGGTTGATTTTAGCATTCTTAATATTTTCAAAAGTACTGGCGACAAGATTGGGTTCTGACTTTGAATCAGCAGAAAAGTCAGACAACGGAGCTTCAAATACAACATCATGGCATGCATTACGAGTGTTGGTTTCGACACCGAGAAGATTGTAAAGTTGGGTCAACAGTGAAAAGGTGAACTGTCTTCCCCTGTCCGAATTTATGTCTTCAGGAACTCCAAATCGTGCCACCCAAAGATGGAGAAGTGCTGTGGCACAGGTGGAAGCATGTGCGTCAGGAAGGGGCACAGCTTCCGACCTTCTTGTAAACCTATCAATGATGGTGAAAAGGTAAGTCATGCCTTGGCTTTCCGGAAGAGGTCCCACCAGATCCACATGGAGACTCCTGAATCTATCTGATGGGGGTAAGCGTTCTGTGAGAAGAGATCGTGTATGACGGTGGATTTTAGAAGCTTGACAGTCAGGACATGCCTTAAATCACTGGCGGATGTCACGCTTCATACCATGCCACACGAAGCCTTGCGAAATCGCCTTCTGTGTGGGCCTAATACCAGATAAAGAGAGACCATGGATCTTGTTGAAAACTGGTCGAGTCCAAAGCGTTGGAAGCACTGGCCGTGAAATTCCCATGGAAGTGGTGCAGAGTAGTGTTGATGATCCGATGTCAACGTCTTTGAGCACAAGGCCTGTGTTGGGTGTGCGATACGAAGCCATTTCCTCTGAGTTCACTTGGTCTTTGGCGAGGCGGTGAAAGTTGATGCAGTCACCTCCAAGAGAATCTGTGGTTAGAGAGTTGAGTTGATTGGAGCTTGCGGCGTCCGCAGTAAAACCTATTGTATTAAGTCTTGAGAGGGCGTCAGCCACCACATTGAATTTGCCTTTGATGTGTTGAATGTCAGTGGTGAATTCTGCGATGAAAGATAAATGTCTTGTTTGATGCGGAGAGCGATCAGTTTGACTGCTTAAGGCAAATGTTAAAGGCTTGTGGTCTGTGTAGAAAATAAATAGTCCCAAAAAGTGTCTGAAATGTCTTACGGCACTGTAGGATGCCAATAACTCGCGATCAAAAGCACTATATTTCTTCTCAGGATCTGATAGCTTTCTGGAGAAGAACGCAAGCGGTACCTAAGATCGACCCTGGCGTTGCTCAAGTTGGGCCCCCACCGCAGTGTTCGATGCATCAACGGTGAGGCTAGTGGTGGTGTCTGGGTGAGGATAATTTAAGAGCACAGCTTTGCTGAGAACTTCCTCGGCTCTGTCGAAAGCCTCTTGACACTCCTTAGTCTATTCCATATTCTGTCCTTTGCCACTTGCCTGAGCATGGAGTGGTGCAAGAATGGGAGCTATTCCCGGCAGAAAACGACGGTAGGAATTGATCATGCCAAGGAAGCGCTGTAGACTTGTGCGATTCTGAGGTGCCCTGCTTTCACGAAGGGCAACTACCTGGTCAGCAATTGGGGTGATTCCGTCAGCGCTGACATGGTATCCTAGAAAACCAAGTTCATCAGCACCAAAGATACACTTGGCCTTAATAATGACCAGCCCATTGGAGGACAACAGGGTGAAAAGTTTTTGCAGATGTTAAGAGTGCTCCTGGGGGCGATTGGCTAGCAACCAGGATATCATCAAGGTAGACGAAGGCGAAAGGTACTTCTCGTAGAACTCCATCCATGAGGCGTTGGTTAGACTGGGCAGCATTCTTTAAGCTAAAAAGCATTCGGAGAAGCTCCCAGAGGCCAAAAGAAGTGACAATGGCTGTCTTTGCTATGGATGAGGGGGCCATTGGAATCTGATAATATCCTCTGATCAAATCAATTTTAGAAAAGACTCTACAACCAGCAATCTGGTTGTTAAAATCTTGAATATTCTGAGAGGATATCTGTCATCATCAGTTGAGGCATTCAGCCGCCACTTACCATCAGATTTAGGGACGATATGAAGGGGTGAAGACCAGGCTGACTTTGAACGGCGAACTATGCCCATTTGTTCCATCTGTGAGAACTCAGATTTAGCGGCAGAAAGTCTTTCTAGATCCCAGCGTCGAGCTCGGGCGTGAGTTGGAGGTCCATGTGTGACGATGTGGCGTTCAACACCGTGTTTGTTCGAAGAGTGATGGAAATGTGGGGTAAGGAGTTCAGAGAATTGGTGGGGCAGGCTGGAAATCTCGTTTGGAAGGGGAAATCCCAAACCTGCCAGAGTAAGGGGGGATTGGGTCTCTCGCAGGACGATAGAAATATTGTCGAGAGACAACAGGCGTTTGCTGCGAAATGAATGGCGAGTCCGTGTTTTTGAAAAAAATCTGCACCGAGGATAGGACGGGTGACGTCGGCGAGGAAGAACTCGTGGCTATATTGTCCCCTGTGGCCAATCGCAAGTGAAACGCTGCGCCTACTCCATGTATGGATGGTTGTGCCATTAGCTGCGGTGAGAGTAGTGGTAGGCTAATGGGCTCGTTGATCTTGTACAGAAGCAGAGTATACAGATAACTGCTCCCATGACTACCAAGTAGGAGAGTCCGGATGTACGATCCATCACGGATAGCGTGTTTGGTTATTGCGGGGTGCCAGCAGCTGCCACGCCTAGCGGCTGGCATTGTCGTTTCCCAAAGACTTGGACAATAGGGTGGGAAATTTACACCCAGGTTGACAGTTGCGTGCATGGGGGCCGAATTTTTGGTGGTAAAAACACATTGTTGGCATTGCTCTTGGTCCCGACCGACGTTGGGATTGTATCTTCGGTTTTGTGACAGCCTTAACCATGGTAGGAGAAGGATCATGAGCAGTCGGCGTGATGTGTTGGACGGCCGCACAACGCGCTTCCCAAATCCGACCAGCAGCCTCTTCAACATCACTGAATTCCTGCCCTGCAAGGATGCTGCGTACGTCAGCAGGGAGGTTTGAAAGGAACAACGCCCTTTTTAAAGTTTGGGGATCATCTTTGAGAGCGTTAATTTTGCGGAGCAGGGCAGTGGGTTTCTTGTCTCCCAAGCCGTTTAAATTAAGGAGCGTACTGTCCCGCTGGGCCTGAGACTTCTCAAATGTCTTCATTAAGGCTGTTCTTACATCAAGGGCGCTGACCACATTGTCATAACGCGTTTGGTCTTGTGTTATGTTCTTCGTGCCAAACTGGGCCTCCACTCTGGCAAACCATACTTCGGGGGACGTGGTTCAAGTTTCGGGTAGTTTGATGGAAACGGCGTTAATGTGGCTGCCGGTCTGCAGCGCCATCGATTGTAACTGGCTGTTTAGGGCAGCAAGTAATGCCTGTACCGACTCACCTTGTCCTTGAGGTTGAGACATGATTATTAAAGCTTGTGAAGTTGTAGATCTAGAGAGATGTGGGTAATATAGATCTAGATCTAAGTATTACGAGTTCAGCGTCGGGGTCACCAATTTAGGATACAATAAAGTAAGGTTGATCTAAACAAACAACAACTTTATTAACAAAACAAATGGATGAAAAGAATGAGAGCTCCTAGTGAGACATAGAGCCGATGGGCAGTTATTATGCCGTTTGTCCTTTCACTTCCTGGTGTGTTGTGTGTTATCTTGTCCTAGGAATAGCCCAGTGCTTTCTGGTCCACAAATAACCACACAACCACGTTCGCTACAGGATCAAGACAAAAACAGTGTAAAATTTATAAATATTTTTGGTTGCCTTAATCCCACCAGACACACGATAGAGAATAGCTACAAAATAATGTAAAAAACAAGCAAAAAAATAATGTTTCTGCTAAATAAAGAGTCATTATTTTAGGTATATGTTTCTTCGTGTACTAAATCACACGTTTATTATTCTTCATCACATAATTCAGTCAACAGTCAGTGCTAACCTGTACTAAGTCTAAAGTTTTACTGGTAGGTCTATTTAATTGTTCAAAACCACTAAACCTAAACGAAACAAATTTTTTGTCAAACAGTAACTAGTTAAGGTCAAGTCAAATTTAAAAAAAAATTGCGTTTCATCCATTTAAAAATATAATAATGAACTCAAAGATTATCTGAATAATAATCATAAATCTCATGTTCTACTGTATCCGCCATCTTGGTTTGAAAGCGAATGCTTAGAGTGACGCGTTTGATTGGTCGAATCAGTTGTCACTAGAAAGCACTGAGTTGGTGAGATAGTCTTGGATTTAGTACAAAGCAACAAACAAAAAAAGAGTTCAATCTCTTGAAAATGATTGGCTAAAATGGACTTAGTACACGGAAGCACTGAAAGAAAACCAGTAGTCATTACAATTTCCTTCTGTGTTCCTCGAAAACAAGGGTATAAACCATGTTGAATCTATATTTCAAATGTGTATTTTCATCCCGATAGCACTAGGGTCGCGAAATGGTGCCTTAAATAGGAATAATCATGTTTCCTTTTTAAGAAGCTAAATATCCTTCAAACTGGGGTATCGATATTTAAGCTTATATTATTTGAAAATCAGCCATCACGCCCGTTTTCAAGTTACCTTTTTTTAGTAGAAAGATGCCGTTTCAAAAACATTGGAAATCGATTTCACATCAGTGATTGTATGAGATCACACCAATTGATAAAAAATGAATTGTTCATGGAAGGCTTAAAACAAGAATCGTTCTATAACAAGAAGAGACGAGCTAAGGATTGAGGACTAGAAGGATAAAGCCATGGCCAGTAAGCTTTCGGCTCACAAATAAAAACGCATTTAGAAAATTTATAATTACTTAGAGTGCTTGGTTCAAAGCCATAATACACTCTTACTGCGTTGGTTGGTCTAGTGAATGTGTCTTTCAAAGTGCAGAAAAGAACGATTGCAAAGTGAATGATGAGAAGAGCAGTTGGAAAATGTTAACACAAACGTGACTCAATGTCTCTGTCAACGATATATTTTTTGATAC
>BLXT01008574.1:55931-72087 GCA_019648995.1 Plakobranchus ocellatus | reverse complement strand
TTAAAAAAGATGCTTTATTTTTTTGTTATTTCATCTAAAGATGACAGACAGAATCAAATGACATCACAGTTAGGTGAACTGAAAGAGACTACTGGTGAGTATTAAAACATTTGTGTGTCTTTAAAAAAATATTGAATCATTATTTAAGTCAGATTATGTACCGAAAGAGAACTTTTAACAAATGATTTTGGTTGTATTGACTATGACTGGATGAGTAACTCAACAACTTTCCTCCAATACATGAAGTCGAGTAAATTTATATATTAAGAAAAAAGGCTGAAGAAGTGGCCATGAAAACAATCAACTATTTTCGAATTCTTTGATAAAAAAAAAGGAAGAGGAGGTTCAAGAAGCTGAGAGGACATAAAATGGTAAAGAATGAAAGTGAGCAGGAAAGGAGGAATTAGTTAATGAAAGGGTAGAGACGAAAGCGATGGAGAGGAAGAGCCTAAGAAGAGAGTTTGAAAGCATGGAAGACGGTTAAAGGTGAAAAGTATTGATTTTAAATACTATGTGGACAGTTTTTTTATTGCTTTATTTTCCTTATTTTCGTGTAAAGATGACCGATATTGCTCAAGCTTTTTCGACTGTATTAAATATAAAGCTAAGATGATATAACACAAGCAATGTAATAACATTGAATCATTTTCTAAAATTTCAGTCATCTTTCATCATTATACATAACTGGACAAATAAGAGAATTTATATTCAATAACCAATAGTTATATCATCGAACGGAGTTACATACTTTCATATGTTATATAAATTAATTAATTGTTAACTTAGGAATGATTATAAAAATAAGAAATATGCCAGAATTGATTCTTTTAAAAGTTTAGTTTCTGATTCCTTGAGTAGGCCTGTAGTAATCTTCGTCAATCTCACAATTATAATTCAATGGCATATCATAGTAAGGGTAACCCAAAAAATCCATGCAACTTTCAAGCATATCTGTTACACAAGGACTCTAGCAATGCATAATCTGTGCTTTCAATAGCTTAAGAAATACTCCAGCATTCACTATCGTCTCAACGGCAAAAAAATAACCAGTATTCAGTTCTGAGGGCAATTAAGTTTATGTTTAAATTGCCCATTCTTTTAACAATTTCGTTATAGTTAGACATGGTCCCATTACAGAAGTTATTAGGACAATGTACAATGAAAGTTAATCTTCAATTGTTACTCATCAAATATAGGATATAATTATTGAGAATGAGTCAAATCGAAATTGCTCAAATTACGTTATGTTCTTTGGTTTCTTTAAATCAATGAAACTTTGAATCATAGATTTTATGCATCACACATAAATTATATATTACTTTTCCTGATTTTGTGGGCAGCAACTTACCTATACTTAACTCATTGCGAGTTATATGCCTTGAAAATTACGTGTTATTCGTAGATTATTCGCCTAGCACCGTCTCCTTGCGACGTCTTTGACTTTTCAGTAGAAGGTCGTAAAGTATAGTTTATTATCCAATTAATTTACTTTCTGAAGCTATAAAAATTGTCTAAGATATTTAGGGTTATATAATATACCTACGAGAGTACTACTTTTCTGTCATATCAAGCAATGCTGCTGCTCGTTTATTATCTCAGGTACAAGTGTCTACCGAAATTAAAATTCTGACCAAGGAAAACTATTGTGAGCAGAAATTACTAGCCAGGTCAAAATAGTAAAGTATAAGTAGAGCAAAATAGTATTAGTGAATAGGAGTTAACTACCCGATTTTTTAAAAAACGATATGAATATACATTAATATACTTTTGCACGGGAATGAACTTGTTGAAATCATTGAGGACTGAAGATTTTTGACAATCGTTTTCGATTGCATTGACTATGACAGAATGACTAACTCAACAACTGTTCTCGAATAAATAAAGTCAAGTGAAATTATGTGTCACCATTTGTAACAAAGCGGATATGAACTGAATAGACCCTTTTCGAATTAGCTGTTGAGGAAAAAGAGAAGGAGGAGGGAGGAGAGGGAGGGGCAGGAGAAAGAAGTTGACAGGGAAAAAAGGAAGAGTTCAAGTGAAAAATGCAATAGAGAAAAAATAAGGAGTAGGAGAGGAAGATAAGAAGGAAAAAAAAAGAAAAGGCAAAAGGGAAGAGAAGTGAAAATGTGGACTTATTTATATTTTCTAGCAATTGATGAAGATATAGAGGCTTAGGATGAGAAGAAATAGAAAGATGAGGAGTAGGAGAAGAAGTAGATGGACGAAGAAGGGGAGGGGTTAACGTTTGGAAAATAAATTAGAGGAAGGAGAAGGAGAAGGTGGAAGAGCAGGAAGACTACTCCTTCAAGGAGAGGAAGAAAACAACAACAACATGGAAGAGGGAAATAATTACTGCGAGGAGAAGCAGGACGTGGTGTTAAGAGTGTGGAGGAAAAGCAAATAAGAATGAAAAGGATTAAAAAAAATGGAAAAGTAGCTGTAGAAAGTAGTAGGATGACTGAAGGTAAGAGAGTGAAAAAAGACGAGTGGAGATTATGGATAGACGCTTGATTATAAGCAGGAGAAGGAAGATTGCTTTAGGAGGGGTGAGGGAGGAGGCCCAGGACAAGAAAGAGTAGAGATTCAAATGGAAAATGAAGAAGGCAAGAAGAAGGAGGTGTAGGAGGGGAAACGCAGACGAGCGGAAGGTATAGTAAATGAAAGGGATAAGGAGAAAGAGAGAGGAAGAATGAGAGAAGAAGAGATATTGGAATCATATTTTCGAATTCTCTGATAAGTGAAAGGAACAGGGGTTTCAGGAAGCTGAGAGACACAAAATGGTAAAGAATGAAAAAGAGGTGGAATGGAAGAAATAGTTAATGAAATGGTAGAGACGAAAGAGATGGAGAGGAAGAGCCTAAGAAGAGAGTTTGAAAGCATGGAGCACGATTAAAGGTGAAAAGTATTGGTTTTAAATACTATCTGGGCGGGTTTTTTTTATTGCTGACAATAAGTCCTTAGTTTCATGTAAAGATGACCGATGTTGCTCACGTTTATTTGACTGTATCAAATATAAAGCGAAAATCACATAACACAGTCTTGCAATGTAATAAGATCAAATCATTTTCTATATATTTTAGCCATCTTTCATCATTATCAATAACTGGACAAATAAAAGCATATATATTTTATAGCCAAAAATTATATCATTGAACGGAGTTACGTACTTTGATAAGATATATAAATAAATTGATTGTTAACTTAAGCTTTATTTTAAAATAATTATAAAAATAAGAAATATGCAGGAATTGGTTCTATTAAAGGTTTAGTCTCTGATTCCTCGAGTAGGCCTATAGTAATATTCGTCAATCTTACAAATATAATTCAACGGCATATCATAGTAAGGGTACCTCAAAAAATCCATGCAACTTCCAAGCGTATCTGTTCGAGATGGACTCTGTCAATGCACGATCAGTGCGGGCAATAGCTTAAGAAATACTCCAGCATGCCATTCACCATCGTCGTTACGTTTATTTTATGTATAAGATATAATATAAAAGGACACCATTAATGAAGAACGACTTCTTCAAATTGCTTATAGTAAGTTCATGAATGAAGGAAGATCGACTGTGCAATTAGCACTCCATATACGCACAGACTCACCAGATAAGCTACTCTTCAGCCCAAAACTGACAATAAGTAACTGTCACGCGGGGAACAATCTTGGGTCTCAATATTTACTTTGCAAGAAGAATGTCGAAAAGTAACTAGTCATAATTGTTAAAGTGTGCAGTAAAAGACGTATATTTTCCCACACAACCTTTTTTCAAAGTAATTTTTCTAAAAGCAGGACCTTCAGAGGATCAAGTAAAATCCCAATAATTTCCATTATGAGTATTTTCAAAGACACTACAAAATATGATTAAGGAAAACTGTTGTTAAAAAAGAATGAATATTGAGTTTATGGAATGGAACGTTTTTATTTTAACCTTCATTTTTGTAAAAACAAATTAAGAAACATTTAAGTACGAATTTTGTGCTGTCATTTCAAGATTAGCTTAGTGCAGTTTATTTATAAATTTAGCTGAGCACTGTCTGTGACAATCAGTTCTCTTAAATTAGACTGAAGGACAGAAATAATTCAGAGTCTGGCCGAAAAATGAATAAGAAACAGTTTCAGTGAAACATTTTAATGTTTACAATTATTCAGATCTACAAGCTCTCAAACACCGACGGTTTATCTCTCGGCTGTCTGTGTAAGCTCTCTCAAACGATCTCACAACCATTCTTATATGCCCATCGCCCACAGATTCTAGAAAATACTTAATTGCGTAAGCTAATTAAATAACACAATTTAAAATCATAAATTTCAGATTTTCTAGAACAAAGAAAATATTACCGTATTGTGTCATCAAAGTTAGCTAAAAATATAAGCCAATCAAACTTCTCCGCGTGACACACCACGGTTGGTATGATCTTGCGACATACTGTAAACAAATTGTTCGCACACCTTCCAGACTTGCCTGAAATCTCTAAATTTATGAAGGTAAACAAAGCTGAAACCAAATTAGTGCAACTAGACTAAAGATAGGTCTAATCTTGGCCTATTCAAAATCTAACCCGCATTACAAATAATATGGCCAAAACACAAAATAATACATCCCGAGTGTAGATGTTGACCAATTTACACTCACAGCAAATAACTGTCACATATTCGAAAACATACTATCAGGTAGGTACAGATGCTTGTGGTGCATTCATGAGAAATAAAGTATACTTTACTCTTTAACTTAAGCAAAACTAATAATCGAACTGGATGGAAGGGGGTTAATTCACAAGTAGCAGGAAGAGAGGAGGAGAAAAATTGTTAATAAAAAAAAGGAATATTGAATGGCATGTTTTTTTTTTATTTTACTCGTCATTTCAGTAAAAAATGAAAAAAAAACATTTAAGTAAGAACATTCTACTATCAGGAAACATGAAAAAGAAAATTTCTTGTCAAATTATTACTTGCTAATAATATATTACCCCGACATGGGGGACAAACAGGAAGAGAGCAATGAGTATCTGAGTTAAAGGAAGAGAGTTGGAGAAGGTATGAATAGAAATAGGAAGAAAAAAGGGGGTTGAAATCATCATCATCATCATCATCAGGTACCTTGTCTAGAACAGACATTGGCGATCATGTTCCTCCACTCATAAGCATTCTCACTTAACATTATAAAGTTGTTATTGCTACCCTTGCCTATTGCCCATGACTTAAGATTTTCAAAAAGTTATTCTCTTTCTACCTCTACTGGGTTTGCCTTCAAACTTTCCAGTGATTGCTAAGTGTTCTAAACCCTTATGTCGGCAAATATGGCCTAAAAACTGTACTTGCCTCTGTCTAATGCTTACAATTAGTGATTGCTCAAGATTGCTCAGAACAAATTCATTTGACATGATATCCTCATCATTCATCATTCATCTGATAAACCACATCACTACTGCTTCTAGTTTTTTTTTCCCTATTTCTTTGTTAATTGCCCAACATTCATTACCATAAAAAAGTGCTGACCATACGTATGTTTTAATTACCCTTATTTAGGTTGTCAGTATACTATTTGCCAGTATCGGTTCCATTTATTGAAATGTATCTTTAGCCATGGCTACTCTTTTACTTATTTCACTTGTGCATCTGCCATCTGATGTTATCAGGTAGTCAGGATATTTGAAATTTGTAACTTGTTTGATTTTTTCGCCTTTGCTAATGAGATTGCACTTGGGATTAGAGGATTTCTTTGAGACCATATATTCCGTTTTCTTTACATTCGAAGACAGGACAATTCTTTTGCTCTCTAAAACTACGGTATCTAGAAGTTATTGGAGTTGCTCGCCACATTGTGCTATTGAAACTGTATCATCTGCATACCTGAAGATAAAATAGAAGAGAAAAATAAAGGTTTTTACTTAATGTTATGTACCTGTCAATCTTTCAAACAAACATATTACATACCTCGAGAACTACAAAGAATTTGTCATGTGGTACTCCCCACAGTTCTCAGTTGTCGAGGTAAATTCTTTTGAGATTTTCAGTTTTTAAAAAGAATTTCATCTTCGTGAATAGAAAAACGTACAATCAGAAATATATTTTGAACATTGTTTTTTCCTTCTTTCTGAAAAACAATGAAATCATTAATTCAATATATATAGCAGTTCATTTTATGCCATTCACCTTCCTAAACAAAAATCTTAATAACTGTTTCTATAAAGTATAAGTACAAATTGATTTCACTGGCAATTGCGGTAAGATATTCCATACATATTTTTCAATGTAATATTTTTTTAAAAAAGAAGACGTGCAGAGTAAAAATCTGATATTTTTACATGATGAAACGTGCAGGTAAATATTTTCTAAGATACGGACAGTTTTTGAACCCAAAAAATTTTTAATGACTAAGAAGGAACATCAAATGGTACGTTTTTATTTTTCTCGTCATTTCAGTAAAAAATATTTAAAGTCCAAATATTTGCTGTTAGAAAACTTGAAGAAGAAATGCTTTTGGCAAATTACATGTCGCTTATATAAAATTAACCCGACAGGGGACAAATAGGAATATAGCAATGAGCAGCTCTATTAGCATATTGAAGGAAAAGAAGATGAGGAATGGTGTAATTAGAAAAAGGGAGAAAAAGGGAGGATAAAATAGAAGAGAAAAATGAAGGTTTTCACTTAATGTTATGTACTTGTCAATCATTCAAACAATCTTATCACATACCTCATGTTTTTAGCAGAACTACGAGGACTTCGTGATGAGTTGAGCGTCGCAGGTCCCATTTCTAAAGGTAAATTATTTTGTGTTTTCTTATTTTATGAAATAATTTAATCTTTGTGAAGAGTAAATCAAGCAATCAAATATGAGTTGCTGTCAGTTACCCTCTGTGTTTTAATATTATCATAAGTGCAAGAAATGTTATAAAAAAAACTTCATTAATCATGGACATTTTCTTTGAGAGGCTAATAGCAATGTTAATAATCAATAACAGGCTGTTTTTCAAGTGGTTTCAACAACTCAAAATCTCCATACGAACAAATAAAATTTAAACACTATGAATCTCTAGGAGAAATATAATTCACTAGGGTGGAGCCCTGACTTAACTGAGAGTTTTGCTTCAATCTAATACTGTTTGGATAGAAGTTTTGAGTTTCGTGATTTTTTTATGTTACTGTAGCATAGATATTTTGTCAGCTTATATATCCAAAAAATTTCTAAAATAGAAAAGTATCTGGCCATGCAATCGTACTTTCTCCTTTTCTTAAAACACTCTATCTCAAGTAGATGGAAACTAAAACGTTTTCTTTAAATAATGCTGAGCAAAAATATGTGAATAGAATACAATACAAGTAAAGGTTAATAATATATCTACTTTACATTTTGAAAGTTGTTTTTTTTTCTGAAAAAAACCGAGATCAATGATCAATCTACAAGCCGTTTCTTCTATGCTATCCACCTTCCTAAACATAAATGTTAATAACTGTTCATATAAGGTATAAGTTCAAATTGATTTCACTGGCAATTGCGGTAAGATATTCTTGACAAGTTTTTCAAAGTAATATTTCAAAAAAGAAGACGTGCAGAGTAAAACCCTGATTTTTTTACATGATGAAACGTGCAGGTAAATATTTTCTAAGACACGGACAAAAGTGTTGACTAAGGATAATTTTTAATGAATAAGAAGGAACATTGAATGATACGTTTTTATTTTTCCTGTCATTTCAGTAAAAAATATTTAAAGTCAAAATATATGCTGTTAGAAAACTTAAAGAAAAAAATTTTGGTCAAATTTCATGTCGCTAACAATGTATTCCCCGACAGGGGGCACAAATAGGAAGATAGAAATCAGTAGCTCAATTAGCGTGTTGAAGAAAGAGAAGATTCGGAATGGTATAATTAGACAAAAGGAGAAAAAGGGAGGTTGAAATAGAAGAGAAAAATGAAGGTCTTCACTTAATGTTATGTACCTGTCAATCATTCAAACAATCTTATCACATACCTCATCTTTAAACAGACCTACGAGGACTTTGTGATGAGTTGAGCCTCGCAGGACCCATTTCTAAAGGTAAATTCTTTTGTGTTTTCTTATTTTTTTAAATGAATTAATCTTTGTGAAGAGTAAATTAAAAAAATAAATATGAGTTGATGTCAGTTACCCTTTGTGTTTGAATATTATTATAGGTGCAAGAAATATTATAAAAGAGCTTCATTAATCATGGACTATTTCTTTGAAAGGCTAAGAGCAACGTCAATTATCAATAGCAGGCTATTTTTCAAGTGATTTCAACAAACACCAAATCTCCATACGAACTGATAAAATTTAAACACTATGAATCTCTTCGTCAAATATAATTCGCTACGGTGGAGCCTTGACTTAACTGAGAGTTTTGCTTCAATCTAGTACTGTTTCGATAGAAGTTCTGATTTTTATTATTTTTTTTTTTAATGTAGCAAAAATATTTTGTTTGCTCATATAGGAAAAAAGATTTCTAATATAGAAAAGTTTCTGGACATGCAATCGCATTTTCTCCTTTTCAAAAAACACTCTATCTCAAGTAGATTGAAACTAAAATTTTTTCTTTAAAATATGCAGGACAAAAAATGTTTGAACAGAATACAATACAAGTTTATTAATAATCGACTCCAGAGTTTGAAAGTTATTGTGTTTTCTGAAAAAAAAAGACGAGATCAATGGTCCAATCTACATAGGAGTTTATTTTATGCTATTCACCTTCCTAAACAAAAATGTTAATAACTGTTTACATAAAGTAGAAGTTCAAATTGATTTCACTGGCAATCGCGGCAAGATATTCTTGACAGGTTTTTCAAAAAAATATTTCAAAAAAGAAGACATGCAAAGTAAACCCAGGGTGTTATTTATATGCTGAAACGTGCAGGTAAATATTTTTTAAGACGCGGACACATTTTTTGAACTTAAAAAAAATTTTTATTGAAAAAGAAGGTACATTGAATGGTACGTTTTTGTTTGGTTTTTTTTTTTGTTTTTGTTTTTTTTTGTTTTTGTTTTCGTCATTTCACTAAAAAATTTTCAAAGTTCAAATATTTGCTACAAGAAAACTTGAAAAAGAATTTTTTTTGTCAAATTACATGTCGCTAATAATATATTACCCCGACTACGAAGACTTCGTGATGTATTGAGCCCCCCAGTTCCCATTTCTAAAGGTAGAACCTTTGGGTTTTCCATTTTTTTAAAATAATTTTATCTTTGTAAAGAGTGAATCAAGCAATTAAATATGAGTTAATGTCAGTTACCCTTTGAGTTTTATTATTGTAATAAGTGCAAGAAATGTTATGAGAGAACTTCATTAACCATGGACAATTTCTTTGAATGGCTAATAACAATGTCAATAACAATAGCAAGTTGCTTTTCAAGTGGTTTCAACAAGTCAAAAAATCCATACAAACTGATAAAATTTAAACACTTTGAATCTTTACGAGATGTCTAATTCACTAGTGTGGTGCCCTGACCTAACTGATAGTTTTGCTGCAATCTAGTACTCTTTCGATAGAAGTTTTGAATTTCGTGAATTTTGTTTTGTTTCTGTAGTATAAATATTTTGTCTGCTTATAACCGAAAAAGATTTCTAAAATAGAAATGTATCTGGCCATGCAATCGCACTCTCTCCTTTTCTTAAAACACTCTGTCTCAAGTAGATTGAAACTAAAACGTTTTCTTTAAACAATGCTGAACAAACAATGTCTGATCAAAATACAATACTAGTAAAGGTTAATTATTTATCTATTCTACATTTTGAAAGTTGTTGTTATTTCTAAAAAAATTGAATCGCGATAAGATGTTCTTTAAAAGTTTTTTAAAGTAATATTTTAAAAAAAGAAGACATGCAGAGTGAAACCCTGTTTTTTGATATAATGAAACGTGCAGATAAAAATGTTCTTTGACACGGACAAATTTGTTGACTAAGGAAAAATTTTAATGAATAAGAAGGAACATTGAAAGGTATGTTTTTACTTTTTTCGTCATTTCAGTAAAAGAATATTTAAAGTCCAAATATTTGCTATTAGAAAACTTGAAAAAATTTTTTGGTCAAATTACATGTCGCTTTAAATATATTACCCCGACAGGGGGGACAAACAGGAAGACAGTAATCGGCAGCTCTAGTAGCATGCTAAAGGAAGAGAAAATGAGGAATGGTATAATTAGAAATAGGTGGAAAAAGGGTGGATGAAATAGAAGAGAAAAATGAAGGTTTTCCCTTAAAGTTATGTAACTGTCAATCTTTCAAACAAACTTACCACATACCTCATCTTTTAAACAGAACTGCGAAGACTTCATGATAAGTTGAGCTCGTCAGGTTCCATTTTTAAAGATAAATTGTTATGTGTTTTACATTTTTAAAAAATAATTTAATCCTTATTAAGAGTAAATCAAACATTTAAATATAAGTTGAGGTCAGTTACCCTTTATGTTTTATTAATATAATAAATGCAAGAAATGTTACGAGAGAACTTCATTAATCATAGACAGTTTCTTTCAATGGCTAATAACAATGTAAATAATCAATAGCAGACTGTTTTTCAAGTAGTTTCAAAGACTCAAAAACTCCAAACGAACTGATAAAATTTAAATACTATGAATCTTAACGAGATATATAATTCACTAGTGTGGTGCTCTGACCTAACTGATAGTTTTGCTTCAGCATAGTACTGTATCGATAGAAATTTTGAATTTCGTGATTTTTTTTTTTTTTTTAATTGTAACATAAATATTTTTGCTGCTCATATATGAAAAGGATTTCTAAAGTACAAAGGTATCTGGCCATGCAATCGTACTTTCTCATTTTCTTGAAAACCTGTATCTCAAGTAGATCGAAACTAAAACATTTTCTTTAAACAATGCTGAACAAAAATGGCTGAATAGAATACAATACAAGTAAAGTTTAATTATTTATCTTTTCTACATTTTGATAGTAATTTTTTTTTCAGGAAACAAAAAACGATCAAAACGAATAATCCAATCTACAAGCAGTTTATTTTATGCTATCCGCCTTCCTAAACGTAAATGTAAATACCTGTTTACATAAGGTATAAGTTCAAATTGATTTCACCGGCAATTGCGTTAGGATATTCTTTATAAATTTCAAAGTAATATTTTTTAAAAAAAAGAAGACGTGCAGAGTAAAACTCATTTTTTTTTTTACATGATGAAACGTGCAGGTAAATATTTCCTAAGACACCGACACATTTTTTGAATTAAGGAAAATTTTAATAAATAAGGAGGAACAAGGAATGATACTTTTTTTATTTTTCTCGTCATTTCAATAAAAAAAATATTTGCGGTCTAAATATTTAATACTAAAAAACTTGAAAAAAGAATTTTTTGGTCAAATTACATGTCGCTACTAATATATTACTCCGACAGGGAGGACAAATAGGAAGATAGCAATCAGCAGCTCTGTTGGCGTGTTGAAGGAAGAGAAGAGGAGAAATGTTATAATTAGAAATAGAGAGAAAAAGAAAGAATGAAATAGAAGAGATAAATGAAGGTTTTCACATAATGTTATGTACCTATCAATCTTTCAAACAAACTGGAGCCCTGACTTAACAGTGAGTTTTACTTCAATCGAGCACTGTTTCGATAGAAGTTTGAATTTCGTGAATATTGTTTTGTTTCTGTAGTATAAATATTTTTTCTGCTCATATATGAAAAAGATTTCTAAAATAGAAAAGTATCTGGCCATGCAATCGCATTTTCTTCTTTTTCTTAAAACACTCTGTTTCAAGTAGATCGAAACTAAAACGTTTTCTTTAAACAATGCTGAACAACAAATTTATGATCAGAATACAATACTAGTAAGGGTTAATTATTTATCAACTCTACATTTTAAAAGTTGTTGCTTTCTAGAAAAAAAAAAAAGAAAGGGGATCAATGATTTAATCTACAAAGCAGTTTATTTTATGATATCCACCTTCCTAAACATAAATGTCAATAATTGGTTATATAAAGTATAAGTTCAAATTGATTTCACAGGGAATTACAATAAGATGTTCTTTAAAAGTTTTTCAAAGTAATATTTCAAAAAAGAAGACGTGCAGAGTAAAACCCTGTTTTTTTATATGTTGAAACATGCAGGTAAAAATTTTCTAAGACACGGACACATTTGTTGACTAAAGAAAAATGTTAATGATAAGAAGGAACATTATATGGTACGTTTTTATATTTTTCATCATTTGAGTAAAAAAATATCTAATGTCCAAATATTTGCAATTAGAAAACTTGAAATTAACACTTTTTTGTCAAATTACATGTCGCTTATAATATATAACCCCGACAGGGGGGACAAACAGGAAGATAGTAATCGGCAGCTCTATTAGCATGCTAAAGGAAGAGAAAATGAGGGATGGTATAATTAGAAAAAGGGAGAAAAAGAGAGGATGAAATAGAAGAGAAAAATGAAGCTTTTCACTTAATGTTATGTACCTATCAATCTTTCAAACAAACTTATCAAATACCTCATCTTTTAAACAGAACTACGAAAACTTCGTGATGACTTGCGCCACCCAGGTTCCCTTTTAATGGGTAAATTGTTTGTGCTTTCTTATATTTTTAAATAATTTAATCTTTAGGAAAAGTGATTCAAACAGTTAAATATGAGTTGATGTCAGTTACCCTTTGTGTATTATTATTATTATTATTATTATTATTATAAGTGCAAGAAATGTTCTAAGAGATCTTCATTAACCATGTACAATTTCTTTGAATGGCTCATAATAACGTCAATAATCAATAAGAGGCTGTTTTTCAAGTGATCTCAACAACTCAAAAACTGCATATTAACTGATAAAATTTAAACACTGTGAATCTCTACGAGAAATATAATTCTCTAGGGTGGAGCCCTGACTTAACTGTGAGTTTTACTTCAATCGAGCACTGTTTCGATAGAAGTTTGAATTTCGTGAATTTTGTTATGTTTCTTTAGTATAAATATTTTTTCTGCTCATATATGAAAAAAATTCTGAAATAGAAAAGTATCTGGCCTTGCAATCGATTTTCTTCTTTTTCTTAAAACACTCTATCTCAAGTAGATCGAAACTAAAACGTTTTCTTTAAACAATGCTGAACAAAAAATTTCTGATCAGAATACAATACTAGTAAAGGTTAATTATTTATCAACTCTACATTTTGAAACTTGTTGCTTTCTAGAAAAAAAAAAAGAAAGGGGATCAATGATTCAATCTATATAGCAGTTTATTTTATGATATCCACCTTCCTAAACATAAATGTCAATAATTGTTTCCATAAAGTATAAGTTCAAATTGATTTCACAGGGAATTGCGATAAGATGCTCTTTAAAAGTTTTCAAAGTAATATTTCAAAAAAGAAGTCGTGCAGTGTAAAATCCTGTTTTTTTATATGATGAAACATGCAGTTAAAATCTTTCTAAGACACCGACACATTTGTTGACTAAAGAAAAATGTTAATGAATAAGAAGGAACATTGAATGGTACGTTTTTATTATTTTCATCATTTGAGTAAAAAAATATTTAAAGTCCAAATATTTGCTATTTTAAAACTTGAAAAAGAAATATTTGTCAAATTACATGTCGCTTATAATGTATTATTCCGACACGGGGGAGAAACAGGAAGAGAGTAATCGGCAGCTTTATTAGCATGCTAAAGGAAGAGAAGATGAGGGATGGTATAATTTGAAATAGGGAGAAAAAGAGAGGATGAAATAAAAGAGATAAATGAAGGTTTTCACTTAATGTTATGTACCTGTCAATCTTTCAAACAAATTTATCACATTCCTCATCTTTTAAACAGTACTACGAGAACTTCGTGATGACTTGCGCCACCCAGTTTCCATTTTAATAGGTAAATTGTTTGTGCTTTCTTATTTTTAAAAATAATTTAATCTTTGTGAAGAGTGAATGAAACAGTTAAATATGAGTTGATGTCAGTTACCCTTTGTGTATTATTATTATTATAGGTCCAAGAAATGTTCTAAGAGATCTTCATTAACCATGGACAATTTCTTTGAATGGCTCATAATAATGTCAATAATCAATAAGAGGCTGTTTTTCAAGTGATCTCAACAACTCAAAAACTGCATACGAACTAATAAAATAAAAAAACTATGAATCTCTACGAGAAATACAATTATTTAGGGTGGAGCCCTGACTTAACTGTGAGTTTTACTACAATCAAGCACTGTTTCGATAGAAGTTTTGAATTTCGGGGTTTTTTTTTTCTATTATTGCATAAATATTTTTTCTGCTCATATGTGAAAAAGATTTCAAAAATAAAAAAAGAATCTGCCCATGCAATCACATTTTCTCCTTTTTCTTAAAACACTCTAGCTCAAGTATATTGAAACTAAAATGTTTTCTTTAAACAATGCTGAACAAAAAATGTTTGAATAGAATACAATACAAGTAAAGGTTTTTTATTCATCTACTCCAGAGTTTCAAAGTTGTTATGTTTTCTGAAAAAAAAGGAGATGAATGATTCATTGTACATAGCAGTTGATTTTATGCTATTCACCTTCCTAAACATAATTGTTAATAACTGTTCATATAAAATATACGTTCAAATTGATTTCACTAGCAATTGTGGTAAGATATTCTTGACAAGTTTTTCAAAGTAATATTTCAAAAAAGAAGACGTGCAGAGTAAAACCCTGGGTTTTTTTATATGATAAAACATGCAGGTAAATATTTTCTAAGACACGATACATTTTTTGAACTTAGGAAAAGTTTTAATCATTAAGAAGGAACACTGAATGGTACGTTTTTTATTACTTTTCTTCATTTCAGTTAAAAATATTTGAAGTTCAAATATTTTCTTTTAGAAAACTTGCAAAAGAATTTTTTTGCTAAAATTACATGTCGCTAATAATATATTACCCCGACAGGGAGGACAAATAGGAAGATTGCATTTAGCAGCTCTATTAAAGTGTTGAAGGAAGAGAAGATTCGGAATGGTATAAGAAGAAATAGGATGAAAAGGGTGGATGAAATTGAAGAGAAAAATGAAAGTTTTCACACAATGTTATGTTCCTGTCAATCTTTCAAACAAACTTATCACATAACTCATCTTTTAAAAAGAACTAAGGAGACTTTGTGATGTATTGAGCCTCGCAGTTCCGATTCCTAAAAGTAAAACCTTTGGGTTTTCCATTTTTTTTTAAATAATTTAATTTTTGTGAAGAAAAATCAATTAATTAAATATGAGGTGACCTCAGATCTCCTTTTTTATTTTTATAATAAGTGTAAGAAATGTTATGAGAGAACTTTATTAATCATGGAAAATTTCTTTGAAGGGCTAATAACAATGTCAATAACAATAGGAGGCTGTTTTTCAAGTGGTTTCAACAACTCAAAAAATCCATACGAACTGATAAAATTTAAACACTATGAATCTTAACGAGATATCTAATTCACTAGTGTGGTGCCCTGACCTAACTGATAGTTTTGCTGCAATCTAGTACTGTTTCGATAGAAGTTTTAATTTCGTAAATTTTGTTCTGTTTCTGTAGTATAAATATTTTTTCTGCTCATATATGAAAAAGATTTCTAAAATAGAAAAGTATCTGGTCATGCAATCGCACTCTCCTCTTTTCTTAAAACACTCTATCTCAAGTAGATCGAAACTAAAACGTTTTCTTTAAACAATGCTGAACAAAAAATGTCTGATCAGAATACAATACTAGTAAAGGTTAATTATTTATCAACTCTACATTTTAAAAGTTGTTGCTTTCTAGAAAAAAAAAAGAAAGGGGATCAATGATTTAATCTACATAGCAGTTTATTTTATGATATCCACCTTCCTAAACATAAATGTCAATAATTGGTTATATAAAGTATACGTTCAAATTGATTTCACAGGGAATTGCGATAAGATGTTCTTTAAAATTTTTCAAAGTAATATTTCAAAAAAGAAAACGTGCAGAGTAAAACCCTGGTTTTTTTATATGATGAAACATGCAGTTAAAATCTTTCTAAGACACCGACACATTTGTTGACTAAGGAAAAATGTTAATGAATAAGAAGGAACATTGAATGGTACGGTTTTTATTTTTTTCATCATTTGAGTAAAAAAATATTTAAAGTCCAAATATTTGCTATTAAAAAAATTGAAAAAGAAACTTTTTGTCAAATTACATGTCGCTTATAATATATTCCCCCGACAGTTGGGGGGG
>BLXT01008574.1:34948-50894 GCA_019648995.1 Plakobranchus ocellatus | reverse complement strand
CCCGCGATAGAAGGTGTCTAAAATACTCAGGGCGGAATCGCTAGCCACTATGCCACCACAATAATCAGAGCCGGGTAAGACAACACAAAAAAGAAAAAAAAGCAGAAGTGCGCAGTAGATGGAGGTGAAGAGAGATGACATTGGAAGCGTTGGAGGTGAAGCACGAAGAATAAAAAGAGGAAATTGTGCCATAGAGGGAGGTGGAGAGGGATGAAATGGGCCATGGGAAGTGTTAGAGGTGAAGTAGGTGAACACGAAGAGCACAAGTGATGTCGTGGGTTTTTCACTTATCATTTGTCATGGCACATTCTTTTGAGATTTCCATTTTTTTAAAGAATTTAATATTCGTGAAGACTAAATTGCACAATCAGAAATGAATCGATCTCATTAAACCGTGTTTTAACATTATTGTAAATAAAGAAATCTACTAATTTAACAATTTTTCATAAAAGAAGTGGGTAGGATATTTTTTAATTACTGACTGAGTTGTTTTTTTTTTTATATAAGATATGCTTTGAGGCTTTTCCTTAACCCATCCTCAGGTGGTATTTTCCATAATTTCTCAGTAAAAAAGCTCAGCACAGATGCTGCATGGTAGTAAAAAGATATCTACAATTTTTTTTTTAATCCTTTATGAGGGTCGTCCTACCTACGTCCTACGTCCTACGAGGCTCTGTCCAGCCACTGCAGGATGTAGCCCTCCGCATCACGTCTACATTCGTCTCGGTCTCTCGCGTCTCTGCTCCACGTATTTCCCTTCGTCTTCACAATGTCGTCTCGCCATCGCCTTGCTTGTCTTCCTCTCGATCTTTTGCCGTTCCTGGGTTGCCATTCAGTGACTCGTAGGGTCCATCTGCTGTCCTTTAATCTAGCCACATGTCCAGCCCATTTCCATTTTTGTTTCGCCACAAAGTGTACGATCTCACTGCACTTCACTCGGTCTGCCAGCTTTATTCCTAGTATCTTTCTCTCCATTGCTCTTTGTGCAACTCTTAACTTTTGAGTCGAAGCTTTTGTCAATGACCAAGTTTGGCATCCGTAGGTCATGGTGGGGAGGACACACTGATCGTAAACTTGTATTTTTAGAGAAATGGGCAATTTGTCGTCTAAGAAAATCTCTCTATTTCTTCCGAAGCAACTCCAACCTGCTCTTATTCTACATGTTACTTCTTCCTTTCTTGTGTCTTTCAGATAGGTTGTTTGTCCCAAATATTTGTAGCTTTCGACCTTCTCAACTTTTTCCTTCTCTATGGTGATGTCTTTGTTGCTTTCAAAATTATTCATGTATTTCGTTTTTCCTTTGTGCATTTTAAGCCCTGATTCTAGACTGATGTTGTTCAGCACATTCAGTTGTTCCTCCATGTTCTCTACTTTTTCTGTGACAAGTGCAATGTCGTCAGCAAATTTGAGATTCTTAAGTGTTTCGCCGTCGACATTTAACCCGTGTTCCAGGTCTGCTTTCCGGAATATCATCTCGATGGCCGCTGTGAACAGTTTCGGAGAAATCGGATTCCCTTGTCTTACGCCTCTATGTATAGGAAATGGTTCTGACTCTAGATTGTCAATATGAACTCTTGCGGAAGCATTTCGGTAGATGTTTTCAAGGATGGTGACATACGTTTCATTGATGTTGATTTTTCGTAATGCGTCAAAGATGGCAAAATGTTCTACGGAGTCAAATGCTGAATCGTAGTCGATAAAACCCACGCAAAGTGGAACGTTGTACTCGTTGGACTTCTCTATGACCTGATTTAAGGTGTAAATATGGTCGGTGGTTGAGTAACCTTTTCTGAACCCTGCTTGGACTCTGGGTTGGTTTTCGTCTAAAATTCTTTCCATCCTTTTTTGTAGGAGTCGTGTGAAGAGCTTGTAACTATGCGACAACAGAATGATTGGTCTGTAGTTCTTTATGTCACCAGGATCTGCTTCCTTGTAGATAATAATTATTTTTGCTTCTTCCCAACAGGCCGGAATTTAAAATTTCATTAAAACACCTTGTTAAATATTTTAAAACTGGTTTGTCTCCGAGTAAAAGTATGTCACTGGTGATGTCGTCTGGGCCGGGGGCTTTTTTCTTGCTCATGGCTAGTAAGCAGCTCTTGACTTCGTTTGTGGTGAATGGTGGTACTTCATCACTATCAGGACTTTCTTTTTCACAATTTGCCGGTGTTGGTAGAGTGCTTTCATAGAGCGTCTTATAGAAACTTTTACAAATTTCGAGTATTTCTTCTCTGTCTGTAGTTTTATGTCCATCGTTGTCCTTCATACATGAAATTTTCTTTTTGCTTTTATATTTATGTGTTTCCTTGGGGCCTTTCCTTTGTTGTAGTATACTTATGACGAAGTCTTTTCTTTTTCTTCTGGCTCTTGCTCTTCTTTTCTTTTTGACTGTTTTGTTAACTTCACTGTACTCTACTCTTTCAGCTCTAGTTTTATTGTCCTTCTTTCTCAGTTCTTTTCTTCTCTGTTCCAGTTGTTCAATCATCTTATCTTCGGTATTTACTTCTTGTCCGTTTCAATGCGTTTTTCTGAAACCTCGGCAGCAGTTTTTGTGATAGATTCATTTAAAATTTTGATACTTAGTGTTTCGTTGGTCAGAACTTCAAATCTATTTTGTAATTCAAGAAGAATTATAGGTGCTACTTTCTCTAATTGTCTCACGTCTATTCTGGATGGTTTCTTTCTCTTTATTCTCTTGAGTCTTTCCAATCTCTTATTGATGCAGATTCTACTTCGCACCATTCGATGGTCACTTCCTATGTCCACTTTTGTAATAATTTCTGTATTCTGAGCCATAGACTTATCTGTTGTCAAAATAAAGTCATAGCGTTTTCTACTTCTTCGTAGAAGATCTCAACATCGGCGTCGTCGACTCGGCGTTGTTGGAGCATAAGCTTCAATAAATTGCAACGATTCTCCTTGAAGCTTGATTTTACGTGAGATTATTCTGTCCGAGTGTCTATCGAAACTCTCGATGTAGTCCTTTATATCTTTATGCACCAAAAAAGCTAGACCTTTTGTGTTCGGTGTTTCTTCCGTTCTCCCTGCGTCATACAGCCAAGACCCGTCTGATAATTCTACACTTCTTTCTCCCTTTCTGTAAGTCTCACACAATCCTATCACGCTCCATTTAAAACATTTTAATTGATCTTGTAATTGTTCTAAATCCTCCTGTGATGCTAATGTTTTTGTATTGTATGTTGCAAAGTGTAGTGTGGCGGTGCTTCCTTTACGTCTATCGGCTCCACAGCGTCCCGGAGGCTTTGACTTTGGAACTTCATGCGAAGGCGTGCGCCTTGAGAATAAAGTCTGCGTTGCCGAAAAATCACATCGAGAGGGATCCCCATTTTTGGCCTTGGGAAATACGGCCTCCTTTATGTTGTCCTATCATGATGCGGATAAAAAGCCTACCATCAACGCCCTGGCCGGGCGTGGTGTTGACGAATTTTTCGTTAGAGGTTTTCTTTCCTGTAACTTCTGGTTTTACTTTTCCAACTCACGAAGCAGTGAGTGGACCTTTTTTCGTTAGAGGTTATCCATCCTGTAGCTCCTGGGTTTACTTTCCCAACTCTCGAAGCAGCGAGTGGTTTTGAGGATAGTAAGAAGAAGAAAAAGAAGTCATCGTATGATTTTTATTATCTTTATGATACATAAGCGTGTTAGCCCGTTCAAATGAACGGGAAATGAAAAGATATTTTTCTGAACGTGCTCTGCACAGCCTTAAATGTTTGTGGAACATTGTCTACCTATCTTAGTGTAACATTTAGTAAATAAAAACCAAGAAAAACCTACTGATTTTCAAAACTTATATTTTTCAGCATATAAATCAAGGTTTGCCTCAAACTATACACTGAAGAATGTCTTATAGCTTTACGACTTTAAGCTGCTTTCTCTGAACCTGAACAGGACCATAATCTACCTAACTTGGGTATATATGCAGTAAAAATAACGCAAAGAACGCTAAAAAAATGAAAAATTCATGAATCAAAATGTGACCCAAAAATTAGCTACCTGAAATGTAGCCTTATTCCATTGTATTTCTTGATTGAGATTGAATGATCACTCCTTTTGTAGCCAGGCAAAAATTGACATTCTTTCACAAATGAAGTGAAAATCCCAGAACAAAAACATAAACCAAACGAAGGTGCTTTACATAATGCATGCTTAATAAGATTTACTTTTTAACTGAGGATCATTACATGTCAGCTATGAATGGAGTTTGTATACTATAATTTTTTAGGGCTTGGAGCCTGAAATAAAAAATTAATCTACCAGCTGCCATGATTAAATCAGCATTTATCAGTATTAACACGAGATGCCATGTCCTTTACTCAGGGCGAAAGTAAACCAAATAAAGTTACTGTTATGTGACGCAGCCTCAAATCAATTTATCCTTGTCTGAGCAGGATCCTGAAGTCTAGAAATCAACATCTTGACTTGGAGACAGTTTCAACAATTAACGATTTACTCTTTGCATAATTAGAAAGAAATCCTTATATATAGTCCAATTTTAAAAATAGTGATTCTTAAATCTATGCAAACAAAGATAAGACCGAATTAACTCCTGAACAAAACTTGAACAGGAAAGTGAAACACTTTGGAAATGAAAAGAAGCACAAATGTATAGGCCCACAAAAAATTCATGAAGACATTGTCCCTAGAGAAAGGCTGTGATCACCTTATGGTGGACTGGCTATATACAAAAACCAAAACCAAACCCTGGAAAAAGAACAGGTCACCTCAAAAGACAGAACATCTTGGAATAGAAGAAGCAGAGGCAGTGAAAGTTCGCAATCAAGATATATTATTTTAAGATTTAGATTTTGTCGCAATTCTCTGTGGTAATTTAAATGGGATTAAATTCTTTGCATATGAAAAAAACATGATGCATAAGGGAAAATCATTCATAAATGCTTGGTATCAGAAAAAAGGAGAAGTGGTCACCCAAAAAAGAGACAGAACGCCTAGGAATGGAATTTAAGCAAAAGTGGAGAAAGCTTTTAATCGAGATCCCAATTTCAAGATCATTATTTTGATGCATTCACTGCAATATAATTTGAATGTAAGCCTATAAAAATACCACTGACTAAATTCCACTATTGCGATAAACAAACAGAAAGCTATCCAGGTCTAGATCTAAAATATGCCTATTAACTTTGATAATACGGGTTGCAATAACCTAAGCGTAGATTCATAAAATGATAAGTTTTGCTCCGAAATATTGGATTGACAATTTGTAATCAAGATCTAGTTTTTTTGCTGCTTTTTTTTTTTAGTAATTTACTGCAATTTAAATGTTTATGTAATTATTAAAAATTAGAATATAATTAAAGTTGGGCCTATGTAAAAACTTCCACCACCTTATTTTCACGACTATTGCAATAATGGAACGAAAAGCTTGAAATATACTTTAGCTATTGAGATACTTATTCTAGATCTAAATAAATGTCTAGGCTAGTATTTTAGTTTTCTACCTGATTTGCAATCATAATCTCAGTGTGGACAGACTATTTCGAGATAGGGCTTTCTCTACATTTCGAGATTGGACGATGTATAATCAGAACACAATTTTAGGAAAGACTAGCCAAATTTAGGCTTATGGGTCCTAAGAAACGTAGATCTAGATCTAAATTAGATTCTTGATCAAACAATATCATGATGATTTAAATTTATCAGGATTAGGCTGAATCCACATCTAGGCCTATTCAATCTCGATTCGATTTAACCAAACTCACAGAATTTTTGAATGCCAGGCTTTAGGGCAGTCCTAAATCTAGATCTGTAGGTTGCCATGATCTAGAATCTATATCACTAAAAATTACTATTTCAAACCTTAATTCAGAATCCCACAAAATATAGCAACTTGTGAATTGGATCCAAGAGTCAAGATATTATCAAAAAAATTGAGCCTGTTAGATTTGGATACATGTTCGACTTTCAATGAAGTATTAAAATGGCAGTACGGAGAAAGCGAGCCTGTAGAGTATGATTTTCGTGGTTTCCCTGTTTCGCTTTCACTTTCTAGCGTAGACCAAATAATTTTTTCCTCTCTAACTCATAATTAATTTGACGAAAGAATGTCAGTTTCTTTACCTGCTTTATTTGAAGTAGGTGAATTATCACTTTTATATGATAGTTTGATGCTGCCTTAAATTTCATTGTCATAGCCGCGGTTTCAAATCATAACGTGATATTTTGTTTTTCAGTACCAGGTTTCGATTTGTGTGTGTGTGTGATTACCGAAAATAGGTTTATTGAAATAAAAATGTAACTTATGAAAAACAGTGAGTAGTCCTTGGTTTTTAGTTACTAAATGCGAAACTAAGATAGACAGATTATGGTCCACAAAAAATTTAAACTGTGCATAGAGCAGTTCAGGAAGAGATGTGGCACAAACGTCAAGCCTAGATGTAATGCCTTTTATAATATAGATATAGGCTAACAGATTCTTCAAATTGGCTGCGGTATATTACTCATACATCATTCTTTGCACCGAAAAAATTGATTCTTAGAAAATTCTCTCTTTGACACGAGTGAAATTTTACAAGCATGGGCGTATGTGATTTCTTCTGTTTAAAATAGCCGCTATGTTTTCCTTGATTGCGAGAAAAAAAAAAAGTGGGACAACCGAGGTTTTGACGGAAAGGTGTTGAAAAAGTGAAACATTTCTCTAATCCTACAATACTCACAGAACAATAACTTGCTTAGATAGTTCATGGGGTAGAGTATGCGTAGCTTACAATTAAAAAAAACTCCTACACAATTCACTTGGGTGGAGCAGTGACTTAACTGAGATTTTTGTTTCTTTCTTGTATTGTTTCTGTAGAAGTTTTTCACTTGAACAGTCAATGTCAATGCAATATTTGCGCTTTCTTTCTTGTCTTTAAAATTTCTTTCTCAAGAAGAACTAGCAAAATCTGTCTGAATAGATTACAATACAATTAAAGTTTAAATGTTTTTCCACCATGCATTTTGAATGCTTTTTTTTCTGAAAGAAAAAAAAGGATCACCGATCAAATATAGATAACAGTTTATTTTATGTTATCAACTTTCTTTAATATAAATGTTTATAAATGTTTACAAATGATTTTACTGGCAATTGTGACCAGGTATGGTTTGGAAGTTGTTAAAATTAAGCGGCAATAATTTTGTCGAATTAGATCTAAATATTTACAGAACACCTTGGTTTTTTTTATTACAAGTTGAAGTTATCATTAATATCATGAATTGAAATTGCACGGGAAGCCTGTCAAAATGTTAAGCGATAAATGATATTACAATTCAAGAAAAAAATTGTGTAAAAAAGGAAATATTTTGTTGCGATTCAATTTAAGACCAAGATATCAACAGCTTACAGGCCTAGATATAGTTAGGAAGGTTAATGAATTTGCATAATATGATTTCCCAAGGCCTAAACGACTAGATCTGGAAAGGGCAGAGATCAAAGAAACAAAATCAAAGCGAGAAGAAGCTCTCTTCTAAAATGTTTGGTTTAATTGAGAACAATTAGATATAAACCATAATCAGATTTTTAAAATTTTTATTAGAACCTGGATCTAGAAAATACGCATAAAGGCCTATTATGACATACTCGATGGGTTTTTTTTCTTCCTCTCGAGGCTAAACTGGTAGATTATCTAAGCATAATGTTGAAAGAGTATGACCACATAGAATTGAAATAGAATTAAGTTGGTTTATTAGATTCAATTTACTCTATATGCCCAGTCCCTCCAAGCAGAATATATATTTGGAATGTAGATCTGCATCAATTTTAATATTCATAGCTGTGGTTTGAAACAACGGCAGATTATACTGACATATAACTTTTATCTATCCCTATATCTTGTAGGTATAGATTCTTCAAGTTTTATTGAATGCTCAAGTAGACTCTGAACTTTCCGTACTAGATCTTGTTATGATATATAATGCTAACTAATGTTAATTTACACTCGGACGTCGCAATTCAGTTCCACTGCAGTAAATATCATATGCACCAATAACATTACAAATCATACATTCTAACATTTTTAGAGCAAGGAAGGAGTGACCGAATTATGTCATCAAGGTTAACTAAAAAAATTGGCCAATCAAACTTCCCCACATGGCACACCCATCATGGATGATCTAACGACATCTTATAAACAAAGTTTTCGCCACACACTTCGAGACCTCCTAGAAATCCTTACATCTAAAACGGTAAACAAAGCTAAAACTAAAATAGCACTTATAAACTAAAAATAGGTCTTATTTAGATCTTCTCAAAATTTGACCTAGCATTTCAAATGAACAAGGCTGTAACACAATATAATCCATTCCGAATCTAAATCTTAATCTACACCTGGACTCAGTTCACATTCACAGCAACCAGGTTTAGATCTAACGAACTTCCTTGTAATTGTTTGTTTTTGTGCTATAATGATCGCCTCGAAGGTCTAATGTTAAATATAGAGCTAAAACAATCAAATTTCGGCTAGTCAACAAAGACATTCCCTACACCCTAGCTTTTATCAGCTGGGATCAAACCTCTGCGCGGTGAAGTTAAGGATATATTTTGTTTCCAGCACAAGACAGAAAATCATGGCAACGTCTTTTATGGATAAAAATAATAAAATTATTTTAAAAGATTTCTGCTGAGATAGGTAAACGCGCCCAACCACCTACAGAGGCTGGACAAGCAAAATCATAAAAGCTCGCTGAAGTGCCCTACTGCTTTTAATGATGCCAAATCTTCACTAACACAGTCGTGATGCTGCAATATGTAAATCAATCTGTAGTGACCAGGCTTTCAGTTTGAACATCCGACTGAACAATCGGGAAGTTTTATCACAGCACTTTACAGACATTTTGAGCCCTCTATGCATATTTCTCCAGGAAACCAATATCAACCCAAACAAGATACTCCAAATGTGACTGAGAGTTTTTGGTCATACACAAAAACATACCCTTGAACAAAGACAGTTTTCAAGGCGCTACACAGCCTTTTCCATCCTGAATTTACAATACATGTCACATCGGCTCGTTATGACTGGTTTGAATTTAAGAATGATATAAGGAACATGGTTCAGAAATGTCATTCATGTAAGTCGAGCAAAAATGGCAGATGAGTCAAATCCCCCTATCACTTCGGCCTTCCGGATAGTCGTTTCGGTAATACTCATGTGGATCTTGTTCGTCCTGTTATCCCTTCATAGAGCTTCTAGTATCTGCTCACTGAGATTATGGATTTACCAGAAGCCCTTGTTATTATCCTATGCATGGGCTCTAATATGAAATTGGATTGCACAATGCGGACACAAGCATCTCTGATCGACTTCAACAACCCACCAACGTTCTCAGGAATGAGCTCACAATGTTAAGAAAACTTTCACAGCTAACCATCTCCAGCTCTTTCAGCTTGAGGACAGCTCTTGAGGCCTGTCTGAGTGGATTTTGTTAGATAAATGAGCTTCCAGTTGTTCTTCTAGGTATAAGATCCACCTGGAAGAAGCATCTAAACGCACCTCAGCACTTCTCACTTACGGTAATATTATGAGAGAGCAAGGAGACTTTCTACCACCACCCTACACTGACAAAATAATATTCTTCAACACCTTTGTGCTGGCCTACAGCAGAGATTAAATAGCTCCAAACATGAGTATGTCTACCAAAAGCTCACCGTGAGCCCCTAATACGACCTCGTGATGAGCTCTTTCGATTGCTTGCTACATTAAATAGTTTGAATTTTTGCGCAACGGTAAATTGCTGTGCGTCTCTGTCAATCTAGTATCGTCTAGTATCTCTTATCTGTTAGATTTCTTCCGGGTAAAAGCATAACGTAGGGTAAATTCTTCATTCTCCTAGTTAATCAACGGTTTGAAATAAGTGAGGAAAAATAACGTGCTACCCTAGTGTAAATAATGTGTGAATGAACGAATATCTTTCCACTCCAGCAAACCAAGAACGTTAACTTTTCTTACGCATGAATATTTCAAGGAGAAAGATACAGTTTTTCTACGTCAAATCAGTTGAAGAACAAAAAAAAATGTAATTTTTTTACAAAATCATTCGACTAAAGGAAGACAATTTATTATAAACCCATTTTATATTTTATATTTTATAAATTATTTCTAACAAAACTAAGAATTGATTACACACGCACGTTTCACATTATTTTATGAAATTTATTTGTTGAAGATTGATTTTTGAGCATTTTTGTAAAAATTGTTTTCAATGTAACAAAACAACATGACGATAACAAGTCTGAGTTGAATTTTAAGGCAGTTATGAAAAGAAAGAGATGTAGCAAACAGCAAAGAAAAGAAATTCGAGGAGAATGAAAATACAAAGGAAAGAATGAGGGACAGGAAAATAGAGAAAGAAAAGCGTGAGAACAACAAAGAGAGGAGACAAGAGAAGAAGAATATGGGAAGACGGAGCAGCATTAAGGAATATCAGGAATTACAAGACTTCCTTTAAGGCACCAAGCAGCTTTGCTTGTACCAAACAAAAGATTCCGGAAAGTTTGGAAATTATCATTCCAAGAAAAAGAAGAGGAAAGACCAGGCAGAGAACGATTAAGGCGAAAAGCAATGGCCGAGGACGAGGAAGACGACGAAAGAGAGGACAAGGATATGAAGAGGAGGAGGAATAAAGAGGAGTAGGAAAAGGGGTGGGTGAAGGTCGAGGAGGAAAAGGAAAAGATTTGGATGCAGAAAGATCTACAGCAAAAAGCTGATCTTAGATTTTCAAATCTTCATCAGACTGAGGCATCAAATGTTTTTCAAAGCAATAGCTCACAAAGGAAGCCGCACAGAGGAAAACCCCCTTTTTTTTTTTTTATCATAAAACGTGCAGAAAACTATTTTTTGAGACACGGTAAATTGTGTCAATCAAGAAAAGTTGTTGATTAAAAATAGAACCGATATTGAATGGAACATTATTCATTTTACTCGTCATTTAAGTAAACAATGAAGAAACATTTAAGTAGGAATATTGTGCTATCAGAAAACATAAAAAAGAAAATTTCTTGTCAATTTACATTCCCATAATAGTATCACAACCCTGCAAGGAGGGGGGTTAAGCAGGAAGAGAGTAATCAAGAGCTGAATTATCTAGTTGAAGGAAGAGAAGAGGAGGACCGGTATGAATAAAAATAAAGAGAAAGAGCGAGGATGAAATAGAATAGAAAAATAAAGATTTTCACTTAATATTATGTACCTGTAAATCTTTCAAACAAACTTATCACATACCTCATATTTTAAACAGGAGAACGACAAGGACTGCGTGATGTTATGAGTCCCTCAGGTATCACTTCTAAAGGTAAATTCTTTTCAATTTTCATATTTTAAAAGAATTTAATCTTCGTGAAGAGTAAATCACACAATCAGATATGAATTGATCTCAGTTACCCTTTGTGTTTTAATATTATTATTAGTACAAGAAATGTGATAAGAGAGCTTAACTAATCATGGACAATTTTTTGAATGGCTATTAGCAATGTCAATAATCAATAGCAGGTTTTTTTTTCAAGTGGTTTCAACAACTCAAAAACTCCATATGAACTGATGAAATTTAAACACTATAAATCTCTAAGAGAAATGTAATTCACTATCTTGGAGCCCTGACTTAACTCAGAGTTTTGCTTCAATCAAGTACTGTTTCTATAGAAGTTTTGAATTTCGTAAACCTTTTTTTTTTATTCTAGCATAAATATTGTGTCTGCTCATATATGAAAAACATCTCTAAAATAGAAAAATATCTGGCCATGCAATCGCACTTTCTTCTTCTCTTAAAACACTCTATCTTAAGTACGTCGATACTAAAACGTTTTCTTCAAACAATGCTGAGCAAAAAGTGTCTGAATAGAATACAATACAAGTAAAAACTGAATATTAATCTACTCTACATTTTGAAAGTCGTTTTTCTTTTTTCTGTAAGACAACGAGATCAATGATGCAATATACATAATAGTTTATTTTATGCTATCAACCTTCCTTAACATAAATGTTAATAACTGTTTAAATAAAGTACAAATTGATTTCACTGGCAATTGCGTTAAGATGTTCTTTACAAGCTTTTGAAAAAAATATTTTAAAAAGGACGACGTACAGAGTAAAAGCCTGATTTTTTCTTTTACATGATGAAACGTGCAGGTATATATTTTCTAAGACACGGAAAAAATTGTTGATTAAGGAAAATTTTTAATGAAATAGAAAGAATTTAGAAGGGAACTTTTAAAATTTTTTCTCGACATTTAAGTAAAAGTAGAGAATATTTAAGGACCAAAATTATGCTATTAGAAAACATAAAAAAGAAAATATTTTGTGAAATTAGATATCGCTAATAATATATTACCCTGACCGGGGGGACAAACAGGAAGAGAGCAATAAGCTCCTGAATTTAGCGTGTTGAAGGAAGAGAAGATGAGGAATGGTATAATTAGAAATAGGGAGAAAAGGGAGGATGAAGTAGAAGAGAAAAATGAAGGTTTTCATTTTATGTTTTGTACCTGTCAATCTTTACAATAAACGTATCACATTGCATATACCTAAAGGTTGAATGTTTATCTGTTCTGCATTTTGAATTTTTTTTTCTTCAAAAAAAGACCAATGATTCAAGATATATGTCAATTTTTTTTATGCTTTCTTCTTTGCTAAACATAAATGTTAATACATATATATATACAGGCATAAATAAAAATTGATTTCACTGGAATTGGGACCACGTATTATTTATAAATTTTCAAAGTAATATTTCAAAAAGAAGGACGTACAGAGTAAAACCCTGATTTATTTTACATTATAAAACGTGCGGGAAAATATTTTCCAAGACGCAGAAAAAAAGGAAAGAATATTATAGAATGGTATGTTTTTAACTTACTCGTCATTTCAGTAAAAAACAGAGAAACATTTAAGGACGAACATTCTGTAATCAGAAAATATAAAAAAAAGATAAATTCTTGTCAAACTAAATTCGCTAATAATGCATTATCTCGACAAGGATCACAAACAGGAGGAAAGCAAACAGGAGCTGAATTAGCGAGTTGAAGGAAGAGAAGCGGAGTAGAGGTATGAGTATAAATAGGAAGGAAAAGCGAGGATAAAATAGAAGAGAAAACGAAGGTTTTCACTCAATGTTATGTACCAGTCAATCTTGAAAGAAACTTATCACATGCTTCATCTGATAAACAGGAAAATTACAAAGTCTTCGTGAGCATTTGGACTCCTTAGAGATCTCTTTTGAAGGTAATTATTTTTGAGTTTTTCAATTTTTAAAAAGAATTTTATCTTCGTGAAGAGTAAATCGAACAATCAGATATCAATCGATCTCGGTTACACTTTGTGTTTTACCATTATTGTTACAAGAAAACTTCCTTAATCATGTAAGTCTTCTTTCAATCACTCATAGCAAAGTCAATAGTCAATATAAAATTGTTTTTCAAGTGGTTTCAATAACTCCAAAACTCCATACGAATAATAAATGTTAACACTGTAAATCTCTACGAGAAGCATAATTGACTTGGATAGAGCACTGACTTAGCTGCGGTTTTTGTTTAATCTAATACTGTTTCTATTGAAATTTTGAGCTTTTTGGATTTTTTTTTCTTCTAGCATTCCTTTTTTGCCCTTCATATTTATGAAACAGTATTTTGAAATAGAAAAGTTTCTGGACATGCAGTTGTACTTTCTTCTTTTTCTTAAAACCTCAGTCTCAATGAAAACAAAAACTGAAACTTTTTCTCTAGACAGTAATGAACAAAATTTGTCTGAACAGATTACACTACAAGTAAAGGTTGAATGTTTATCTACTCTGCATTTTGAAAGTGTTGGGTTTTTTGTTGTTTTTTTTGTGTTTTTTTTAAAGAAAACAAGATCAATGATTCAATATACATAATAGTTTTTTATGTTATCTACTATACTGAACGTAAATGTTAATAAATGTTTACACAGGTACAAGTAAAATTTCATTTCTCTGGCAATAGTTGGTATTATTTAGAATTTTGTTTCAATCAAGTACTGTTTCTATAGAAGTTTGAGTTTCACAATTTTTTTTATCATTCCAGCATATACATTTTGTCTGCTTATATATGAGAAATATTTCTAAAATAGAAAAGTTTCTGGCCATGCAATTGCAGTTTCTCTCTTTTCTTAAAACTTTCTATCTCAAGTAGAGCGAAAGAGAAACCTTCTCTCTAGACAATGCTGAACAAAAACTCTATGAAAAGATAATAATATAAATAAAGTTTTGAGTGTTTATATGTTCTGCATTTTGAATTTTTTTTCTTCAAAAAGACCAATGATTCAAGATATATGTCAATTTATTTTATGCTTTCTTTTTTGCTAAACATAAATGTTAATACATATTTATACAGGAATAAATAAAAATTGATTTCACTGGAATTGCGCCCAGGTATTTATGAGTTTTCAAAGTAGTATTTCAAAAAGAAGGACCTACAGAGTAAAACTCTGATTTTTTTTACATTATAAAACGTGTGGGAAAATATTTTCTAAGACGCAGAAAAAAAGGAAAGAATATAGAATGGTACGTTTTTAACTTACTCGTCATTTTAGTAAAAAATAGAGAAACATTTAAGGACGAACATTCTGTAATCAGAAAATATAAAAAAAAGATGAATTCTTGTCAAATTAAAGGTCGCTAATAATGCATTATCTCGACAAGGATCACAAACAGGAAGAAAGCGAACAGGAGCTGAATTAGCGAGTTGAAGGAAGAGAAGCGGAGTAGAAGTATGAGTATAAATAGGGAGGAAAAGCGAGGATAAAATAGAAGAGAAAAACGAAGGTTTTCACTCAATGTTATGTACCTGTCAATCTTTGAAAGAAACTTATCACATGCTTCATCTGATAAACAGGAAAATTACAAAGTCTTCGTGAGCATTTGGACTCCTTAGAGATCTCTTTTGAAGGTAATTATTTTTGAGTTTTTCAATTTTTAAAAAGAATTTTATCTTCGTGAAGAGTAAATCGAACAATCAGATATCAATCGATCTCGGTTACACTTTGTGTTTTACCATTATTGTTACAAGAAAACTTCCTTAATCATGTAAGTCTTCTTTCAATCACTCATAGCAAAGTCAATAGTCAATATAAAATTGTTTTTCAAGTGGTTTCAATAACTCCAAAACTCCATACGAATAATAAATGTTAACACTGTAAATCTCTACGAGAAGCATAATTGACTTGGATAGAGCACTGACTTAGCTGCGGTTTTTGTTTTAATCTAATACTGTTTCTATTGAAATTTTGAGCTTCTTGGTTTTTTTTTCTTCCATTTTGTCCTTCATATTTATGGTACAGTATTTTGAAAAAGAAAAGTTTCTGGACATGCAGTTGTACTTTCTTCTTTTTCTTAAAACCTCAGTCTCAATGAGAACAAAAACTGAAACTTTTTCTTTAGACAGTAATGAACAAAATTTGTCTGAACAGATTACACTACAAGTAAAGGTTGAATGTTTATCTACTCTGCATTTTGAAAGTGTTGGTTTATTTTTTGGTATTTTGTTGTTTCAATGATTCAATATACATAATAGTTTTTATGCTATCTACTTTACTGAACGTAAATGTTAATAAATGTCTATACAGGTACAAGTAAAATTTCATTTCACTGGCAATAGTGAAGGTCTTCACTTAATGTTATATGCATATCAATCTTTCAATTTATTTTATTACATACCTCATCTTTTAAACAGGAGAAAGACAAAAATTTCTTCATATGTGGGGGACCTCAATTGTCAGATCTAAAGGTCGTTTTTTGAGTTTTCCATTTTTTTTAAAGAATATAATCTTCGTGAGGAGTAAATCGTACAATCGGATATGAATTGATCTCAGTTACCCTTTGTGTTTTACTATTGTTGTAAGTTTAGGAAATGTTGTAAGAGAACTTCATTGATCATGGGCGACTTCTTTTGAATGGGTCATAGAAATATGAATGAAGAAAGACGAAATGC
>BLXT01008557.1:531135-553778 GCA_019648995.1 Plakobranchus ocellatus | reverse complement strand
GTAGTGTTGTTTAGTACTGACATGTTTCATTCAGCTGTTAGGCACACCCTACAATTAGTACAAATTTGTTAGAAAAGTTCTTTTGCAGAAATGTAGAGTACATATTAACTAATTTTAGAGTGAGAACAAGCTCTAGATTTATCTTCTGTTGGATCAAAAAAATAAAAGGTTGAGCAATCTTCCAGAGTGAATATTTTATAGTTTGGATTCTCTTGAGCGCAAGTTTGTTAGCTGACCAATCAGAATTTCTTATTAGTCATTGCCTGATAATAAAGATTGGGAGCAGGGCTGATATTCTGAAAATGGGGCTCACGGTTTGCTTAAGGAGTGATGTCAGTATTCTGTTTTGTCCAGGTGAAAAAAAAGCTGATGAATGACTGTAAATTCAACTACTTGGGTTGTTATCTAAAAATTCCTTTGAATAGTCCCAGTGGACAAAGAAAGAGAAATTCTCTCTCATTTTATACTTTGGGTCAATCCAATACCAACAACCACTGTCATCATTTACCCATCTAAACCAAATGGTATTGAAAAATATGTGTTCTAGATAATTCATGACCAATTTCATGATCCACGGTCTCCGTAACCATTTGTGTATCATTTGGATTTAAATCATTTCACATTAAGATCAAAGGGTTAAAATGAAAGACCAAAAGCGAAATAAAAGACATTTGCCATGCAGATTCCTTGAGTTGTTTATTCATAACTATTAATTTAATTTTGTTAGATTGGTTAGGGTTGTGCAGGGAGGAACACGAGCAAAGTGTCAGTGAGGCTCAAAGCTCACCGATGAGTAGCACTCAGCTGTTGATGGCTAAACGCTTAGGTAGCAATTTAGCTTCAGTTGCAGCCCAAACGCCTTTGCAGAAAGGTCTCCAAATTGTTGGAGCGTAGACAGCTGGTTATCGGGTATGTAAAATATTGCCTATGTTGGAATGCATTGCCGTTGCAGCAGCCCTATGGGTTATGATCTAACCATAAATTTAATTAAAAGAAAATGCATTTTGGGTTCGCAGACATTTGCCGATATTAGCTTTGTGTCAGAGTGATTGGAAAATGAAATGGTCAAAATCATTAAACATTAGAAACAATTAAATGTTGAAACGTTATATGAATTATATATAAACGTCTATATCTGAGTATTAAAATGCTTGAAATATTAATGGATTGTAAATCTAAGTGTTTAAGAGTTAATGATATGTATTGAATTTTACAGGGGCAGTCCTGGAACGGACTGAAAGTTAAATTGCAATTAAAGGGCAGTCCTGGAACGGGCTAAAAATCAAACTACATATTAGAGGAGTCCTGGAGTGGACTGAAGTTAAATCAGTCCCCTAGGTACCATCCTTGAACAGATTGGAAATTTTAAATCGTATCTGAAAGGGAGGGGACTGAGCTGTGTTATATTATATTATATTATATCATTGTATGTGGAAAATAAATGGGGCTTGGCCCAAAAAGAGATTGCAGCAGTTGTCTGTCTCTACTGAGCATATTGCTCTCATTTCGTTGTCCACATGTCTAATTCCACGTCATCCCTACCTATATATCCCCCTACCGTGACAATCAACATGAACTAATTATCCGTTCATTTCTATAATTTCATTCAACCCTCTGCGTTAGGGAATCAGGAAACTTGTGATATTGGTGTGTCACATGCTACATGTTCCAGTGACCAATAACCCAACTCAATGCCATTTCTGTCGTCAGCTTTATACTCTATAGAAGGAACAAACAATTGTACTTCTTTTGTCATCGTTCAATATGTATTGTTTGCCTCACTGAGAGAACAGTGTCACTTGCTGTCTTATTAGTTATTTGTACAAAATGGATGAGCATGAAATCTATTTTCAGCACACAAACAAAGAAACAGTAGAGAGAACATTCAGTCACTTTCGAGTGCTGAACAAAAAGAACTTGAGGACAATACATGCATAAAGCAGCATTTCTGACTCTAAGTCAGAAATGCATGCATTGTCCTCAAGTTCTTCTTCGCCCACCCCTCCCACTGCTGCTCCCTTGGATTTAGGTGAAATTAACCTGCTCTACTGTCTTTTTGCAGAATATTTTTTTTTTTGCTTTTTTCCCAAACTTGACTAGTGAGACTAGCCACAAGTAACTGTTGCCCCAGTCAAGGCTACTGAGTTTTGTTTTTTTTATTATATATATATAAACTCAGACTAGATTGAAAATGAACAGCACTACAAATTTAGATTTATAATTTCACAGATTGATTCGTCAATATTGATTACTCATTCACTCTAGAGTTTTTCCATAATGTACGATCAGATTATTAAAGTTTTCAGGTTAGATCTATGGTTTCTTATGAGGCCGACTAGTTCCATTTTCGATACCACTGTTGCAGTGCATCAAATTAAGCAATAAAAAACTAATCCTGCGCTCTAATACATTTTTACATGTATCTAAATCTAGCTTAGGATATCTCAGGGTAAATTACAATTTTTTTTTCAAAGCTGTTTTTAAAAAGAAATGAGCTAAATTGCTGACATGCTTACCCAGTGTTTAGACAGAAAATTGCAATAACATCTAACTGTGTCCAAGCCTGAAACCAGGTGATGGCGGGTAGTGACGTTGCACAACAACAAGGCAATAAAATGCATGTTTACCTGGAACCAGTACTGGTACCAGAAGTGTATCGCGAGCACAATCGAGCTCACACACAGGGGACCAAGTGAAGAAAAGTGCACATGCAGGAAATGGTAGGAAGGGCAAAGGAAAGAAAAGTAAGGACAGGGCTAGAGATGACGAAGATGTGGGCGAGGCATTTGCTTCTATTCAAGAGCAAGTTAAAGCCCTCATGGTACTTGTTTCAGTGATACATGAAATGAAAAATGCTTATGATGGTTATATTGAAGCCACAAATGGTGAGCACAATTGTGGAGAAGAGGATAACAGAGATGATTGTAACAAAGTTAGTGCTAGATTTAGTTATTTTGAAGATGATGGCAGTTACTAGTGCTCCACCAGAACTACATCTCCAATCCCATATAACCAGGGGGATAGAAAAACTTTTATCTGAAGGTCTCGGTAAAGACAGTAGAGACGAGCTGCATAAAAAATTTTATGCGCCTACAAACTGCTCCTGCCTAAATACCTCACAGTGCAACCCTGAGATTTTCAAACACGCTAGCGTTAGAGCCAGAATCAGGGACAATGCTCTTCAGAGTGTGTAGAACGCGCTAACCAAAGGTCTTACAGCCATTGTATTAGTCTTAGACTAGTAGAAAGAGGACAAAGACTGATATTTTAGAGAAAGTGGCTGATGGTGTGGCATTAATTTGGGATGCTTCACATTCATTAGACTTCTTCAGATGGCTGGCTTTCAAAGGGGGAACTTAAAGAGGAGTACAATTCGCCATGATCGGGTGTTTTCCCAGCTACAGATTCGTTGTTTGGACCAGATATCAATGAGAAAATTAAATTGATCAACGAATCAATGAGAGTGGCAAAAAATGCCCGCAAATTTTAGCCTTTGTAACAAAAATGCCAAACGTTTCCCTTTTTAGGCCAGCACGACCATTGGAAATCGAGAGGAGGGGGAAGCAACACAGGACACCAACCATACAAGCGGTAATTTCCTAAAAAGAGAATGTAAAGGTGTGGCCTAGATGCAGTAAGGCACCAGAGAAAAGGAGGAACGGTTAAGGCTTTCCTAGAGGAATGGCAGAGCTTAACATCAGATCCATTTATTTTGGAGTGCATTGGAGGGTGTAAAATTGACTTTCTTTGACCCTCCAGTCAGGTTAAACTACCACACCCTCTTAAGTTATGAAAAGAAGAAATTGCCCTGGTAGAATTGATCCAAGACCTAGAGAGTGATGGAGTGATAGTTAAATGCAATCGCGAGGAAGGGGATTATATAAACATTGTCTTTGTAAGAGAGAAAAGATCTAAAGAGCGTGGCTTTACCAAGTACAGAATGATTTTAAATGTAAAAGATTTTAGCACTTAGTCTACATCAGATATGTTCAGTTCAAATTAGATACATTAGAGTCATGTTTAAAATTGGTGGAAAGACATTGCCATATGGCAAACACAGTTTCATGTAACGAGCTGAAAAATTCTTGGGCACATAAACAAAGCTGATGGAAAAGAAAAGCAAATATTATGTGGAAAGATTTGTGGTACCTAAGGCAGAGGAAGACAATGCACAAAATACACAGACAGTCTGAATGGCTACGCAACAAGGGAAGAATCCCCCAACAATGAACTCATTAAGAGAACTGACAACAGAAAGGAATGGGAGGCCATGATAGCTGATGTCTTCAACAGACCTGGCACATGAAGAACAAAAAGTGACGTGCATGCCAGCCGTAGTATATGGGTGATTATATTACTGACACCTGGAGGTTTTGAGGATCAATGCTCTAAAAAAAAAATTATAATTTTAACAGAGAAATCACGCTTACGAAAGAAGCATTAGATGATTCAGATGGTGGATGTCAGAAGGTTTTAAAAAGTGTGAGGATGTTAATGTGAAAACGTCCCATTGCCACAGTCAAAATAGATGCCTCTGGCTATGCCTGGGCGGCGGTCTTGATCGGAGTAACAAGTCAGGGTATGTGGAGTGATGAGGAACATAAATATCATATTAATGTCCTTGAACTAAAGGCAGCCTTGTTTGGCATCCAGTCTCTCTTTCGAGAGTTTGGCAATTGCTACAAACATATTGAGCTCAACAATACCAATGCAGTGTATCGCTCTCTTGTAACACAATCACTTGAGAGCTATTACTGTGGTGTAAGACTAGACATATATAGCTTTCATCTTATCACATTTCAAGTATAGACAAAAGTACTGCTGATAGACATAGCAGGAAACTTTCTATCCACACTGAGTGGACACTTAGCAAGACAATATTCTCAAATATCTGCTCCATGTTTGGAACCCCAAGTATTGCCGTTAGTACTAACCACCAACCCCCTAGATATATATCCTTGTGTCCTGATCCAAAGGCAGACGCTATGAATGCATTTTTTCCACTTTTGGACGGGTTATGTGTACATTTTCCCTCCTTTTAACCTGATGCCGGGTTGCTGAAGAAATTGAGAAAAGAGAAAATAGAGAAAGCCTTGGTGATAACACAATCCTGATTTCCTAAACTGGAAAAAGTGCTGGAGATCGAGCCTCTGTATTTATCATCACCATTAGTTACCTTGTCTGGAACAAACATAGGCGATCATGTTCCTCCACCCATACCTATTCTCAGTTAACCTTATAAAGTTGTTATTGCTACCCTTGCCTATTGCCCATGACTTAAGATTTTCAATAAAAGTTATTCTCTGTCTACACCAACTGCGTTTGCCTTCAGTCTTTCCAGTGATTACTAAGTGTTTAAAACCCTTATGTCGACAAATGTGGCCTAAAAATTTTAGTTGCCTCTGTCTTATGATTTTAATTAATGATTGCTCGAGATAAGCCTCTTTCAGAACCAATTCAATGGACTTTCCTTCTGTCCATGATATCCTCATCATTCTTCTGATGAACCACATCTCTACTGATTCTAGTTTTTTTCTCTATTTCTTTGTTTATTGTCCAACACTCACTACCATACAAAAGTACTGACCATACATATGTTTTAATTACCCTTAATTTGGTTGTCATACTTATGTTTCTATTTGCCAGTTTTGGTTTCATTTTTTGGAATGTATCTTTGGCCATGGCTATTCTTTTACTTATTTTACTTGTGCATATCTGCCATTTAATGTTATCAGGTAGCCTAGATATTTGAATTTTGTAACTTGGTTGATTTTTTTGCCTTTGCTAATGAAATTGCACTTGATGTTAGAGGATTTCTTTGAGATGACCATACACTCCGTTTTCTTTACATTCAAAGACAGGCCCATTCTTTCGCTCTTTAAAACTACAGTATCTAGAAGTTTTTGGAGTTGTTTCCCAGATTCTGCTGTTAATACTGTATCATCTGTATACCTGAGAATATTAAGATTCTCTCTATTTATTTTTAAGCCTGAAATACCATCATGATTCTTTAAGATTATTTCACTTTATAAGTTGGATAGATTAGGGCACATTGCACATTCCTGCCTCACACCTCTTTTGATATGTCTGAAATCACTATGTTCTCCTTCAATTCTTACAGATGCAGTCTGATCCCAGTATTAATTTCTAATTATTCTTAAATATTCCCGTCGATGTCTAATTTTTGTAGCATTCAAAGCAGCTCTACATGTCTTATTTTGTCAAAAGCCTTAGAATAATCAATGAATTTGAGCTATTCAAAAAGAGTTCTGTACCTTCCATCAGATATCCAGGCTGTTCACCCTTTCTATCCAAAGCTAAGACTAATGGCCTGAATCTTATCCAGCAAATAATAAAATCACAGGAGTTTCTAAATTTGCATCAAAGATTTTAATGAATAGTTGGAAAGAAAAGATCAGAAAACAATACAAGATTATATACCTAAAGCGTTATGCTGAATTTTGTGAAACAAAACGTATAGACTCCTTACGAATAAGTGACAAAAGTGTAATAGATTTCTTGGCAGATATGTTTAAAGAAGGTTATGGATAGCTCCATTAATACAGCAAGAGCTGCTATTTTATTGTAAAATGATTTAGGATCTTGTCCCTTGGTATGTAGGTTTATGAGAGGAGTTTCTAACCTTCAACCTAGCTGTCCCCATTACATCTTTATATGGGATGTATCTCTGTAGTGCTCAATTATCTGAGAACGATCTCCCCTGCCACAGAGTTGAATCTTCCAATGCTTAGCGCTGAGTTAGTGAAGCTATGTGCTCTGGTCACTGGTCATCCACTGCCAGTCACTCCATGCTCTGGACATAACAAACATGCACATTTCTAGCAGTAAAGCTGTATTTTACATACAGACATTTTTAAAGACAAACTCTCGTAAAAAATCTTGCCTCAGTGATTACTCTCGCAGCTTAACATGAGGACAGACGTGAATGTGTGTTTACTTGTCTTAAACATTATCTGAAGCCCACAAGACTGTTTCGAACCTCAAATCAGTCACCTCACAATGGTGTGACCAAGGACACTAGCAAGGTGGATTAAACTCACCCTCATGAAGTCTGGTATAGACACCAGTATTTTCAAAGTTCACAGTACTACTAGAGCAGCAGCAGCCTAGGCTGCAGTCAGATGTTTCTCTGGTAATGCGCTCAGCTGGATGGACCAAAGTGACCATTTACGCAAAGTTAATATCAATTGACAATAATTTATATCAGTCCAACTTTGCGCACAATGTGCTTAAAAGTAAATCAAAATATATCTCAAAAGGATCTATAGAGCACTTAGCAGGACAACAGAATTTTAAGCTAGATGAGGCTTACCTGTAAGCTGAAATGCAATTGTGATTCTGTCGTCCTGTAATACTTTGTTTAAAACGAAATCTCTTAACACTTATTTTCTTGATATTTCTACCCAGTCAAAAGTGTGTCAGCGCAAGGCATGGTATGAAAGCTAATCAGGCTTAAAGAGAGGAGAGTGGAATTGATCTCTCTTGTTTGTGACTGCTGTTTTCAAAATTTGAAAAAAGTAGTTGTAACGGAAAAAGTGAAATCTAACAAAAAAAAAAAAAAAAAAAAAACAAGTGCAGGAAGAATAGATTTGTATTCTTTTCGCTTGCAGTGTACAAAGATTAAAGACAACACTTTGGTTGGAGTTAATGGTGATAGTTTTTGTATAAAAATCTAGGCATGCTCTCTTTACAGTGGAATCTATCTAAACAAAATATAATAAGCCAAAATTAGTGATCAACAGAAAGAACATTGGGCCAGACTGCGAAATAATAGTCGTTTATTTAGTGCCTTTATACCAACACTGTGGCTTAAACCAAAGTAAAAGCTATAGTCTCTAAATGTAGCTTTAATAAATTTTACTGTGTTTTTTATATCTCCCTTTTTATTCCATAGATTGACTTCACCCTCTGCTCAGGTCTGCTTTTTGTCCTCTGCATGGTTTTGATCTTCTTTGGCCTTGCCTGCTGGATCACATCTGCCACCTGGGGCAACAGCAAGGTTAGTTTTTCAGACTATTTACCTTTGCTACCATCTGTGTGTGAAAGATGGATATGACTCAACAAATGAAAATCTCTGTTGTTACATTATACTGTTAAGTCGATGTCTTTTTGGGAAATAAAATCAACATCAACTTATCCACATTTAAAGCTACCCATCTGTCAATCTGTCAAATATTTCAAAGAAGGGGAATAATTGTTTTGGAAAATTATATTAACATGTTCGCTTCCCCTGATATTAGAATATTCCTCAAGGACATGGTAACTTCTCTTAATAGTTAAATGTAGGCAGTTTGTTGTTTGTTAGTCCTGAAAAGGACTGCTACCCTGCTCTAAAGCCCAACTAGGTTGATCCCTGAGCTAAGAGGAACAGAGGAAAAAATGAGGTACATTCTTTATTTAGGGGCAGATTTGAAAAAAGAAGTGGGGTAGGTCAATTTTTTAGACTACACTTTGTTGCAATCAATTGTTTTTTTTTTTTACTTTTGTCAAAAGACCATCAGCCATGCCCTTTTGCATTAAGTATTGCGACAGTATTTTCATGTTTTCAGCAACATTGTTATCATTGACAGTGAAAATCTCTTCACCCTGCTCATCTTTATCTGCTTTACTTTCAGCAGCTGGTCTGTTCTCATCTTCTCTCTCTTCCTCTACACATGTGCTGGAGTTGACTGCCTCAGATGGCGAAAGGGCGGTTGGGACCTCCTTGTCAAGGTTTCCAATCATTTCCAATGGATCTGGAATACCATATTCCATTACTGGCACAATCGACCTGAAAGGAAAGGCTGGACATTTGGGCTTTTCATCTTCAGTTTCAGACTCAGAGGCTTGAAACCCTCTTTCTTGAAGCAGTTCCTGACCGTGGCAGGCTCAACTCTTTCCAATGCTTGATTCAGGATGATGACTGCATCAAGAAGAGTCAGTTTGGAGTTGTAGTCATTGCTTTCATCTACATAATTGATGAGTCTCTTGAGCAGGGTTCCTCTGTAGTGACACTTCACATTATTAATGATTCCCATGGGGGTCTACTGCCTTCAAGTTGTCTATCTCTGGATGCTCAGTGCAGTTGTTAAGAGTAAATAAAACTTCTCTCTTTTGGCGATGCATCGTCCTGTCAAACTCTTAGATCCACAATGTGAAAATTGCAGCAGTCATCCATGCCTTGGAATTGACTAGTCTTGGTAATTGACAGGAAGCTTGCTTACACCTTTGAAGCATCGCAAGGTCTTGAATTTGGCTATAACTAACAAGGGCAATTTGTGGCTTCCATCCATGTTGGCACAGGTCAACACAGTAATCCTGTCCTTTGGGGCCTTTCTTCCATGGTGCTCCTGGCCTTTCAAATCCATAGAAGCAGTCACCAAAACAGCCAGGTCTCCTCTGAATTGTAGACATCAAGCGGCTTGCACATAGCCAATGTTTTCTTGAGAACTGAATCCTGCCATTGGTTAAGTGCAGAATCATGTACAGAAGAGCTTTCACCACACAATGTTCTAAAGACACATGTAATAATGTACAGAGGAGTTTTCACCGCACAATGTTCTTAACTCTTTGCGTCCGGATTTTTTTTCCACATCTGGACGGAGTTTTCTCCCTCTGCCCTCTTTCTTTCATATAGTTAGCGGCCGCTCGGTCATCCGTATCGTTCCGTGGGCCGCTGGGAGCGGCCGCTAGGAGTTATTGAGTTAAGACAATGTTGTGTCCCTTCTTGAACCTAGAGACCCAACCTTCATTGCATTCCAAACCGTTTTTGCTGAGCACCTCTGCAATTGAAATTGCCTTGGTTTTCATCATCATTCCACTGATTGAGATGTTATTTCCTTGCATTTCAGTGGACCATCTCAGCTAATCTTCATGATTAGCTAGTCTAACACGCTGCTTGGTTATGTTAATTTGGTCTGAGTAGAACTGTTCTTTGCTGTGTTCTTTACAGCTCATAATTTTTGAGACCCTATTTGGAGGGATTTGAAATTCTTCGACTACGACCTTTTGCTTCTTGCCACTTTCAATCGTCAATTGAGTCAATTTTGCGTTTCAGACGCACAATTGTCAGTTTTCTTCCATTCATGATTCTAATTGATTCTCGGTTATAATTAGATGCCTTAAAAAAAAAGGCGTGTTATCACTCCAAATCCAATTGATTGTAGTGAAGAGAATGAGATTGAATGTTCCAGTGTATAGACATATCTACAGTGAAGCGTCGGTAGAGCTACACACTGACGACTGCACAGTGCCACTGGGAAGAGCAGCATGTGTCAGAATAATCAATTATTGGTACGGGTGCTGACGTTTGCAAAAAAAAGAGGGGAGGAAATGGTGCCAACTGAGTCTAAAGATTTGTGGGACCAGCAGAGAGGTGGGATGCAGGAGGTGTCCGCTGACCACTCCTAACAATAGAGCAACGGGGCTGTGGTTAGTTGCGAGTTGTGAACTGGCAGGCATACAATGTGTGTGTGTGGAGGTTGGATTCCTGACCGCTCATGGGCTACCTCACCACTAATTCAATTTAATGTTAACTTAGCCAAGGTGATGGCTGGCGAGTGAGCACAGCCCCTAGGCTAACTCTTGCATAAGAATGCAGTAGGGAAATGTGGAGAAGGGTTGATGACAGTTGTTTAATTGGGATTGGGACCAAGACTTTGTTACAAAGGGTGTTTTATGATCACCCAAAAATGCAGTTGATGTCTCACATAGATTTTTTTCTTTCTATCTTTCTTTCTTTCTTTCTTTTTTTTTAGATGGAAGATACGACTTATTTATTGAAAAATATGGAATAGAAAGGAAACTAGGGCAAAATCAGAGGGTCTACATAACAGCTAAGTCAACATCTTGACACTTCTTATTTATAATAAAACTTCTGCAAAGGGGACCATTCTAGTAAATTATCATCAAATCAATAAAAAAATTCAGTCAGGTGCAATCGATTGAAGTAAACTTGAAGTATATATACCCAGTATGTGGATTTGATCATTAGAACTGTCTTTGTGTTCCTTATTTTTTTAGCTATCTTACATTAGAAAAAAAAGGTCCGGGGCATGAAGTTAAACTGCATCTATTGGACAATCGGCACATTTAAATTGATGAGGAGGGTAGTGGGACCCAGTAGGACTAAAAATAAGACCTGCAAAGGGCGAAAGATCCTGCCTTGTGGGGTAGTTGCAAGACAAAGGCTAGCAGAGAATCTTTACACAAACCACCAGTAAGCAAGGGGAAACCTAAGTTAACAATGTTAAATGGGTTTGTGATTCCAATCCAAATCCCTCAATTGGCAGGGATGGCTATATGCAACAGGTGGCTCCAGGTCATCATTCAGCGTCTGCTTGCAAAATTAAGACCGATAAAACATCAAAAAATACCAACACAAAGAGTACAGGGAAAAAGGGCAGATGTCACAAAGAAGGGTTTTGAGAACATTGAAATTTAAAGTTTCAAAGTCTCGGAATGGCAAACGACTGTAATCAATCTTATAGAAATTAAAAGAATGTGTTTTTAGCCTGACATTCTGCCCTTATTTTTCTTTGATCGCAGAATTTTTGTAGAATTGTAAAGCTTTAAAGCCAAGTTGGTAACTTTGGACAACTGCCCTTTTTCCATGGGATATTCAAAATTCCTTTTGCCCTTCTAGTATTATGTTTTTTGCAACACCTAAGGACTTACATGGCCTCTTCAATTTGTTTTTGAATGTATTGCAATCATCTTTACCACCATAAGGAGGCTAATCATCACATGATAGGTCTAGGAAAACTGCCCTTCTTTCATCGAAAAGTTTGGACAACTGCCCTTCGTTCATTGGAAAGTTTGGACAACTGCCGTCTTTCACAGGACAGCTTTTTAAAAACTCCTGTTATCTCCGTACTATAGCCTTTCTAACTCTGTAGATTATTTTAGTACAAAGTAAACAACCTAAGCTAAGGGCTGATGGGATTAGTTAAGAATTTGGTATTTTGTGACTACTGCCCTCATTCCGCTGTGGTCGTCAGATGGAATGTGCGTACACTGCATCATAAAGGAAAATTAGAAAATGCTATTAAAGAAATGGACAGAATAAAACTTAACATCCTAGGGCTTGCCAGGGGAAGATGGACAAGGGGCAGGTTTCATGAAACTAGGTAGTAAAACTAATTTACTCAGGGGGCCATACACATGAAAGAGGCGTTGGTATCTTGTTTGATGTAACAATGGCAAAAAGTCTGGGGAGTTGATGTCCAATTTCAGATAGGCTTTGTATAGCTAAATTGGGAGCCAAACCATTAAATCTAGAATTATTCAAATGTATGCACCAACATCTGACAGTGAGGATCTAGCAATAGAAAAGTTTTATAAAGAAATAGAAAGAGCAAAAGGCTATATATAGGGGCATCATAATAATAATGGGAGATTTTAATGAAAGAGTAGAAGATGTTGTTGGGCCCAGTGGCATAGGGCCTGTAAATGAGCATGGAATTAGGCTAATTGAATGGTGAATAGTTTTACCATCACAAATACTTTGTATCAAAACCACCCTAGGCGACAAATTCCGAAACACCATCAAAACATCTAAATCACTGCCCTGAGCTGACTGTGATTCAGATCATATTCCAGTAATGTGTAAATTTCAGATTTACAAATATCTGATAAAAAACTAAGAGACAAAATTGCTCTAGCTGTGCATAACAAATATGAGACTCTAAATAACATCTCAGAAGTAGAAGAATTATGGTCAGGAATGAAAAAAATCACTTAATGAAGTCATAGAGAAAAACATTCCCAAAAAAGATTAAAAAAAAAGAAGAGCTTAAGAAAAGAATAAACAAAAAAATACTCAATTTAATGGAAGAAAGGCGCAAATCAAAAAATGTAGAAGCCAAATACAAAGACTTAAACAGAAATATCAAAATAAAATGGTATGCTGTGAAAGATCAACAATTGTCAGGAAATAGAGCAAAAACTAAATTAAGACAACAAATTCATGCATGCTAAAATCAAGGACGTCAGTGGTAAGAAAATCAAATTCAGTAGCCCTGGCTGTATCAGATCAAAAGATAGAACAATGTTAATGGAAAAGAAGGAACAACTAAACAGGTGGTCAGAATATGTTGAGGATCTTTTTAAAGATGAAAGGTGCAAAAAAACCAAAATAGAGAAAAATATAGAAGGCCCAACTATCTTTAAAGAAGAGGTAGAAGCAGCAATAAAGAAAATGAAAAATAGAAAAGCCACAGGACCAGATAATATACCAGTAGAAATAATTAAAGCATTATATAGTGTAGGAATAGATCTGACAACAAAACTTCTTAATGCAATATACGATAGTGGTACAATTCCAGAGGATCTTTGTGAATCTGTTTTTATAGTACTATCTAAAACACCAGTAGCAATAGAATGTCATAGAACAATCAGCTTAATGAGCCATTTTACCAAAATCCTGTTACATATTTTGATGCATAGAATGCGCAAGAGTCCAGGGCCAGAAATGTCTCCCCTAATCAGTTTGGTTTTATGCCTGATAATGGGACTAGAAATGCAATATTCTTTTTGTCGATGCTTATGGAAAGGTGTATAGACATGCAAAAAGATCTCCACCTCTGTTTCATTGATTATTCTTAGGCCTTTGACAAAGTAAGATATGTAGAGCTGTTTTGTATGCTAGAAAAATTAGACCTTGATGGGAAAGATTTGCGAGTAATTACAAATTTGTACTGGTATCAGGTTGCATCTGTAAGAATTGAAGGAGAACATAGTGATTTCAAAACCATCAAAAGAGGTGTGAGGCAGGGATGTGTAATGTCTCCTGATCTTTTTAACTTCTATAGTGAAATAATCTTAAAGAATCTTGATGGTATTTCAGGCTTAAAAATAAATGGAGAGAATCTTAATTATCTCAGGTATGCAGATGATACAGTTTTAATAGCAGAATCTGGCAAAAACTCCAAAAACTTATAGATACTGTATTTTTAGATGACGAAAGGATGAACATGTCTTTGAATGTAAAGAAAATGGAATGTATGGTCATCACAAAGAAATCCTCTAACCCCAAGTGCAATCTCGTTAGCAAAGGGAAACAAATCAAAGAAGTTACAAAATTCTAATATCTAGGTTACTTGATAACATCAATAACAAAATAAGGGTAATGAAAACACATGTATGGTCAGTACTTTTGTATGGTAGTGAGTGTTGGACAATAAACAAAGAAATAGAGAAAAAACTAGAAGCAGTGGAGATGTGGTTTATTAGAAGAATAATGAGGATATCATGGACAGAAAAATAGTCAATGAATTGATACTGAAAGAGGCTAATCTTGAGCGATCACTAATTAAAATCATAAGACAGAGTCAACTACAGTTTTTAGGCCATATTTGCCAACACAAGAGTTTAGAGCACTAAGCAATCACTGGAGGTAGACAAAGAATAACTTTTGTCGAAGATCTTAAGACATGGACAATAGCAACTTTATAAGGCTAACTGAGGATAGGTTTGACTGGAGAAACATGATTGCTAATGTCTGTTCTAGACAAGGTACCTGATGATGATGATGACATTAGAAAAAAAAAGGGACAGGCGAAAAAATTTGTGATCAATTATTTTTTTACAAAACCCTATGTTTTGTTTATGCAAACTCCCAACAAGGTGAAAGTGGTTGGGAATTGTAGGCAGCAGGACTATTTTTTTTTTCAAAAGTGCTCCTTTAAGACAGATAGCAAGATTATTGGCAAGTGCTCTAAGTGTGATCAGGCTTTGTGAGGAGACTGCAACCTTTTTTCTGTCACCCCTGTTGCTTAGAGGGGAAAGGGGAGACTGCAACATTTATTTGTCACCCCTGTTGCTAACAGGAAAAAAGTAGCCTATCATTTTTATTCTGCTTTTACTGAGACATATATATGGTTGGTGGGGGCGAGCTACTCGTCAAAGCATAACTGTTATGTCCATAACAGGATGGACTGGCAAAATACAAACTTCCAAGGAGTTCATGTAATAGTTTTGCAATCAACAGTACCAGGCAAATAGTGAAATTCATTATCAAATCTCTCACTGTCGCCAATCATATTATAACCATTACTTTCAAAAAAGTGCTATTTGTATCATAGCTATATATTTCATATCATATGATGCTCATGATAGGCAGATGTCTGATGCAGGATACGCATGAATGTCTCGGCTGACTTTGCAGATGTTTCCTGCCGTACATATGTACTTTTGGTAATAGCCAAGTAGCTTAGATCCACAATAAGCTTGTCTTGACATAATTGTAATTTTAAGTGCACTTTACATCCTCAGTCCACCTAATTGTAAATTTTTGTGGGCACCTGATACTTATAACATGGCACCCAAAATGTAGCCACATGGTTTTTTTTTTTTTAATTGGATTAAAAATATTTTATTTGCAGGTTTTATCAGGACAATAGCATACATTTTCAAGTTACTTTTATTTGCGAGGTTTTTATTCCCCCCCAAAAAACCCTTCTCAAATAAAGATGTCTATAAATCAAATACCATAGCTTTTTGCAAATTTCTCATTCGCAGATCATGAACTGTGTCTATGGTGGACTTGCAGCCCTGCTCTTTGGTTTGGTAAGTTTCTCAGTATTTTTTACCAAAATAGTATTGAATACTTTGCTCGTGGCGCAATGAGCCTTCTTCACATTCACATTGTTTTGAGTCCCTGATCTGTGTCTTAATCTTTTGTAATCATGGGGCATGATCAACACAGACTAGTTCAAAAAAATTGTTCGGGCAAAGAATTTCGCCTCTTGAGCACTTCTTTAGTTAGCTATCCATCCCTGCTCAAAGTAGGCCCAGTCATCTCTTATAACTGCCTTATCAGTCCCCTTGGACATGGTAACCCGTCACATGCAACAAGGTTATCTCAAGCCATACATAAGCACTCTAGCAATTTTTCCAACAACTTAAACATAAAAGTTTAAAATCACACTACTTGTGTTTTTTCGTATATATTTTATAGTAATGGGTGCAAGTTCGCCAGCATGCCAGCCAGTCAGAATTTCTTGTCAGTCACTGCTGGTCAATAGAGAAAAGCAGGGCCTTCATTGTGAAAATTGGGCGTTGGGTGTGCTCGAGAGGGAAAAATGAGTGTATTTTAACATAAAAAAGCAGATATGCCATCTGTTTGTTAGCCCAGGAAAAAAACCTTTGTCGACAATCATAAATAGGCTATCAGAGTGGCTATTGCTAAAATCCTGTTGATATAATCATTGTGGTGGACAGAGGAAAGAGACATCCTCTTTTTTTTTTTTCATTCAATCCAATATCAACAAGACTTGTGTGCCAGTTAACGATCTAAATAGTTTTGAACATTATCTTCAACATATTCATTAATGAAATGACCGTCGACATTTCATAAGTTTATACAACCTGCCATGCAAAGGAACTGAGTAGAAGCATAATTTGGCCATCTTTTCCAATAGCGATAAAAGTATCACGCGAATTGGTCTGTTGGGGCTTGTATTTGTGTTTACTCGTGCTTCGCCGTTTTTCAGTTTAACTTGCACATCTTTTGGGCATTTTTGGTTGAAAATAAAAATTAGACCACTTACTTCTTTTTCTATTTGGCTGAAGAATTTAGTGTTTGAATTGAAATTGTACTGAACTTTGTACGTTCTGTTGTTTTTTGATGACTGCTTTGTTGCGGTCTTCAAAAATTGCCCTAAGCTTAGTTTTCTTTCATGGGTGCATAAAAAAATGCCACCGAAATCAAATTTTAAGAGTGACCGATTTTAGAAACACAAAATGTTTCAAATTTCGTGTTTCAATCATAGTCAAAGCAATCATTATGTTCTGTGCTTTAGAGGATCAATGCAGTCTGCAAAAGGGGTGATTTCTGATAGCTCTAAGTATTTTAAAATATCTTATTTAAACAGGATTAATTATTTGTTTGTAAACCCACAAATCTAAATGATAGAACCAGCTGTCAATAGTCTTTACTTTGAGTCATCTGAAATCTTGTAAGAGCTAAACGTAGATTACTACAGGAAGATCGGAGAAACCCGTATTCGGTGTAGATCTAAATCAAGTCCTTCCAAAACCGTATTTTAAATTTATTTAATTTAGTAACTGGGATAATCCAGGAAAAAGCCCATGGACTTATGTGTTATAGATCTACCCTCATCAGCTACCGACGAAATAAAGAGTTCGCAAGCCAAGTAATAATGGACTTTCTCACAATAATAATTTATATCCTCAATTTTACGCCAGCGGTAGCTGATGAAGGCCGATCTAGAAGTCTTTGGGCCGGTCTATGGACTATTCCTACAATTTGAACAGGTATTAAATTCAGTATCCAGTCCTCCTACATTGTAGACAATGTAGGATAGGTTCTGTCTGGGCCTGTTATCTAGGCCCTATATCAATCAGTAATACATATAGTGGAGCCAAACATTACATGTATAACGGAACCAGTTATAGGTTCTTTGGAAGAAAATTCATCGACGAAGAACACCTTTAAAAGCTATTATTCCCCAATTAGAAATATTGATTCAAATTTCATCTATTGTTGTATTGTTTTTCATCAGTCTTTTCTTTCAAAGACTGATTCTTAGGTTCAGTATAAAAATTCCATCACATTGTTAAATTCTAAATGATATCTTTTCAGCATAGTGCCTGTAATGAGATTTAGGGCGGCAAATGAATAATGAATATTTTCAGGCTGAACATTGAATATATTTTGAATTAATATACGTTTTGTTATTGTATTTCATCAAGAATAAATTATAAATTATAACCTTGAATTTAACTTGGAATCCCATTCAGGCAACTGCATGCAGGAAAATTTTTCTTTGTTAGAGTAACAATCAAGGAACTTTGGTTGCGCAAGACCGTAGTGGTGCAGACGATTATTCGGGTTGCCATGAATATTCAGGTTGATGTGAATATTCGGGTTGTTATGAATATTCAGGCTGATGAAGCCCATACTGTGCAACGTCTGAATGTTTTATTTTATCATTAACTCACTGAGCACGAATACCGTGTGTACTCAGTATTTGGTTATCGTTTTCGACTGAGTATGAAAACCATGCATACACGGTCTTCGTTTTCCTGACCACTGCTGTTCCAATCTTATTCATTTCTTACTGCCAAACCGTTTGAGAGCGAAGGGAAACCATTGTGTATTATTTTTCCTCGCCTCAAAAAGTTTCGAGCGCGAACATTATGGCTTATTCGAGAGAAATGAACAGACAGAGATAGAAGTTCTACATAGTAATATTTTTAGATCTAAATCTAGCCACATCATTCTACATTCTGTATCGAACTAGATTCTGTGTAACTAATTCCATCACTGGCGTGCACCTAGACCTATTCACTCTCAGAATCTAAGATCATCTAGATCTAGATCTTTTGTTTTGTGCACAAGGGTTTTGAATGTAGAGGGCCGAAAAATAAGTTTGAAAGTGAAAATACAGCCTATTTTGAAAAATGTATGAAAAAAAAATACTTTTTTTATAGAATGACATCAAAATTTTACAGATTATATAATTAATATAAAACAATCAGTACACTAAATTTCATAAAGCTAGCTGTATTTTTTATACTTTGACACATTTTCAAAATATGTCAAAATAGGCACGGTATTAACAGCACAAAGTTCTCAGTGAGTTAATCAACTTTGTGAGTACCCTGTGCTGTCTGCTTTATATTTACTTTATATATCAATTCACTTGCCATAGCATCCTTTTTTATACTAGATTTTATATAGTTTGTGGTGTTTCCTGAGTGGTGATCATGCCCATTTTTAATTATATTACCAGGCTAGTGAGAATAAATGAAAAAAATATGAATCACTACTCTTATCAGTGAAAAGGGAAGTCGCTTAGTTGGACATGAAATTTAGACACGGTCTAATGTAAAGCCCTCGACTAAGCTATGACATCATAGAAACAACGAGGCGTATCAATTCCTGCATAAGAAGTGTCATGGCGTTGTAAAATTCGATGCATTTTGCTATTTTTGCAAAGTACATCGTAAGTCTCAGTCTTACGCTGTGTAACTCTCGCACTTTCATTATCACTCACAAAGAACAAAACCCTAGTGATGGAGGTGAGAAAAACATTTGAAAAGATATGAAGATTTGTAAAAACCTTGAAAGAGTTTGAAGAATTATCTGTAACACCTTTGTTCTAAAAAAAAGAAGAAAAATAAAGTGCCACCATCGTTTACCTTTGCGAGGCAACATTTCACGTGTAGCCAGTTCTTTTCTGTGAGATAGACAAAGAATAGAAAGAAAGATTGGGGAGGAGACCAATGTTGTGCAGACAACAAAGTCGAAATTAATTAGCCTACCTACTACCTTACTATGACTGCATGTATAGATCTATATCTAGAATTAGATCTAGAACCTAGATAGATCTAAAAATATTGAAATTTATATTAAGATCAAGTTTGGTGGTTGGACACACCCTAAGTGAATAGCCGGTATCATCGTTAGGAACCGTTTACAAATGACGTCAAACAAAATGTGGCAAAAATTGATCCTGAGGCCCTACATGCAGACACAGCTTAAAATTGAATTGCGAATAGAAACAGGCTAACTTTACGATTTTGTTCAAACCAAGGTGAATTTTTTTTTTAATTGTCTACCAGGAAGTGTGCTGAATGATATGCCTCACGTGAGGTTTTTTTCTTCAGCTGGTTTAGTCTCAAACTTTTGAATCTGATTAAGCTAATAATATATTTTTTATATTATTAACAAAAGATTGATAGCCATATGCGCTTTAACACACTTTAATAAGTGGTTGCACTACTTCAAAATTTTTATTTTAGCTGGCTTTAAGAACATTCTACTCTAGATGCATTAAATTTGCACTGTTCTACTTTTTACAATAGTCAGCAAAGAGAGTGCCAGATGGCAGAATGAGAGTGGTTAAAGACAGGTCTATATACCCACAATGACATTTTTCGACTTTGAAAGTGTCCTATCACTGAATTAACAATAAAATATTTCAATGTTTATAAATTTCAAAACCTTAAAGACAACGAAGTGGCTAGCGCAAACTTGACGGTACTGAAATTTATGGTGATTTGACCATTTCAATAGAGCTGGTCTAGATACGGCTGAAGATTATTTCAAATCTCTCATTCTAAAAGCTCCATTGAAATCCTCACTTAGATCCTATCCCAACCTCTGCTCTCCGTGTCTGCAATTAAGAATTACTTCCATCAATTACAAAAGTAATAAATGATTCTCAATTAAGACTATGCCAGTGTGTTTCAAAGAACTAATTGTCAAACCATTTCTAAAGAAACCAAACCTAGACCAGAATGACTGTAAAAATTGTAGACATCCATATCTAATTTAACCTTTTTTGTCAAAAATCCTTAAAACCTGGCATTGGACCAATTGCAAACTGATTTTCATGCTAATGATCTCATAGAGCCATTGTAATCAGCTTACACACAGTGCCCAGCATAGCACCGAAATGGCCTATTTAAGGTCAGAAAGTACATGTATATTCTTTTAGACTCTATTCAGCAGGGGAAAAAGTCTGTTAATCTTAGTCTGTCAGCTGCTTTCAAAACTATTGATCACTCTATTCTTCTTTAAAGATTAGAAATAACTTTTGGCGTCATTGGCATTGCTTTAAATTTGCTAGAATGCGGTTTAAAAAAAAAACAAATTTATCATAGTCATAATGAGACAGACCTCGCACGTGGATCTGTATTGGGCCTATTTTGTTTACTATTAATACACAAGTTCTTTTGCAAGAAACCTTTAAGTCTGTATATCTCTCTTTAGGTGCCTTGACTGGAACAAACATGACGATCATGTGTCCCCACTCAAACCTATTCTCAATTATCCTCATAAAGTTACCTGTTGCCCATGATTTGAGACTTTCAATAAAAAAAAATTATCGTCTGTCTGCCTCTACTGCATTTGCTTTTAATCTTTCCAGTGATTGCTAGATGTTCTAAACTCTTGTGTGGCAAATATGACAATAGTGTAGTTGCCTCTGTCTAAATCAAATCTTACCATTTTAATTAGCGATCGCTCAAGTTTAGCCTCTTTCAATACCAGTTCATTGGACTTCTTTTCTGTCCATGATGTCCTCATCGTTCTGCTGATAAGGCTGATTTTATTCACACAACCAGTTGTGTCAATAAACCAAATGGGCTAGTTTTCATTATTGGCACAAGGTTGTGTGACAACTACTGAAATGGCCATGTTTTCATCATTGGCACAACCTGTTGAGACTTCGATTGTGATAAAATATCACAATCTGTAACTTCGACAAACATACACTTTATACAATGGAATCCATTGAAAGTTAACTCTCATAGGGTAAGTTCTTGCTTAAGTTCATCACATTTTTTGTCCTGACTTTAACCAGATTCCACTTCGTAAAATTTATTCACTTAGAATTAACTAACAATGCTATGCATCAGGTAAAGAATTATTTGGACTGGACTGTAGACGCTACAATATTTTTAACTCTTTTACCTGCTGTGTGATCAGCTTGACTTAATTTCCTATCCATTCTAAAAATTCAGATCCTATTGGGGATAATATCGACTGAGCTCATTTTTAAATCCATTCATATTTTTATAAACCTGTGATTTGAGTTGCCGGTGGCAGTATACACTTGTGCTTTTTGAAAAGTTTTTACTTCACAGATTACATGAGACTCTGTTAGTGATACCTGATCAGCACGCCGTTCATAAAGGCCTACATGAATGGATTCCTTTTATTCTCTAAAACATTTTTAAATTTTTTTAAATTCACTTGTTTTTTGTTTCTATCTTTAAAGTAAAAAACAAAAACATACAAATACCGCACTCCCAGAAACATACAGATAAGTTGACGGATCCTGAAGATACAACGGTGGTTGAAAGTATTAGGTAATGAAATATATATAGAAGAACAATACAACCACCAACTCAACAAATATTATAAGAAATTTGATCGCCATTAAAATGAGTTGGTGTTTGCATTCTTTTAGTACTTTTACTATGTTTTTTTTAAAAACAATACATGATTAGGTCTTGTTTATCTATGCATCAAAATAGTTTTGAAATTGCTGTACGACTTAACCACTGCGTTAACATCTCAAGTTATGCACTGGCATGGACCAGATCTATGATTGCCTTCTGATGATTCGTAAAACCACATGTGGCCGTAATAGCCATGACCGGCCAAATGATCTTAGTAGCGAGCCCATGCTTTCCTTTAGTTTAAGGAAGTGTATTCGTCCTCAGCGTGCCAAGGCTGTAACCACTTGTATACAGCCTCAACCTCTTCCTGGCATAAAGTTAGTTTTAGAAAGACAAACAATCATGCGCAATGAGCCGATTCCCTAAGTAAAACTAGCTCCAACAAGTCTGGAACTGAGCAGCGAGACAAGAAATGAGAACTTCAACATATACCTCTTTTCATGACTCTGTTTTCCTGACTGTCTGTCTGTTACTCTCTCTCTCTCTCTCTCTCTCTCTCTCTCTCTCTCTCTCTCTCTCTCTCTCTCCCTCTCTCTCTCTCTCTCTCTCTCATTTTCCTCAGCTCTTTCTTCTTTCTCTAATTTATCTCTTTATATCTCGCTCCGTCCCTAATCTCTCCGGCGTCTTTCTTTCAACGAATTTTCAACTTCTTTCCTTTTTCTAGTCTATCTCACTTTCTTCAGAAAATTTTACAAGCTCGTTCGCTT
>BLXT01008557.1:505131-521516 GCA_019648995.1 Plakobranchus ocellatus | reverse complement strand
GGGGGGGGGGGGGGGGGGGGGGGGGGGTTGTTGTTTTTGTTTAATCAGCGTCAGTTCCCGTCATATTCAGGTTTGTTCCACATTTTTAAAAAAATTTTTAAGGGTAGGCATGTCTGTTTTTTGTTTTCTTTGTATGTGTACATTATACTATTTTATATATATATATATGTACTAATCTGTACACATTGAGTGTGTTGTAATTTTAAAATGTATGTTTTTGTAATTATATATCATGTCCTTTCAAAATTTGTTTCAGTTATTTGTAGAGTTAAGTCTGGTAATAAAATTAAAGCTTGTTTTTTATTTACATGTTTGCAACTTTATCAATTTTTTACTCTTACATTTATTTAAATTGAAAATACATGTTTTGAATAGTATTTGAAGCTTTTAAAGAAATAGTGAAAACAGGAAATATTGTAAGTCTGAAGTTATAGTTTTCTTTGCGCATTTTTCAGAGACTAAAAAGTGTTCTCTTCATTTACAAATCTTTTGCAAAACTAAAAATTGAAAGGATGTGATAAATATCTCTGAGATAGAATTGAACAAAAATAGTATTAATACTTTTGAGACTCCAATAGATTGTACAAACCCTATTTATTTAAAGCCTATTATTACTTACAGGATCTCGAAATACATAAAGAAGTTTTGTGATTGTTAAAAAAAAAGATGTACCTTTTTTTAACTGTTAGAGACCATATAGATCATTTTCATTTTGCCACCTAATTTTTTGTAAACTTAATGGCCAATATTTCAGCCTAAAGTTTTCTAGCCACAAAAAAAATCCCATAGATTTGTAGTTTGAGCTACGAATTTTAGAAGTTTATAATTTTGTATCTAAATTTTCCGAATAGCTTTAGTATTGTTGGACAGGTTACTCTAAATTTGGAAAGTGTATTAAATCAATTTTTATTTTAGGGAAAATGAAGAAATTTTGTAAATTTTTTAGCTTACAACAATCAGGGGAAGTGTTGCAAGAAATTGCCTTAAATTTTCTAAGGCAGCTTATTTCAAATTCTATTTCTTTTTTACAGCCTTAAAATAATAATGATTATTTATTTTGTTGTCTAATATGAAATGGGTGTTTTCCACATAAAATTTTCCTCTTTATCAGCTTTCTTGGTGTGAAAAACAATCCATACTATTTTTTAAGTGTTCCTAACTTGATTTGTTTAAAGGTGTTCTTTTGTTTCCCCACCTGTATTGAATATTGTTTGTGCTGCTTATACTGCATACGTAGTAAGTTGAAAATCTTCTAAAATAATATTGTTTTGATGCTATAGGCTACTTTATAAGCGTCACACATTATATTCTACATGTTGTTTTCTATCTACATTAAATTCATAGATTATGTACTATATGTTTGTAATGTCTTGTATAATTGCTTTGTATACCTATACTGTACAGTTTGTTTCAGTGTGTTGGTTTCAATTTTTTTTTGTGTCAATTTTGTAATAGCAACAAAAAGAACTTTAAAAAAAAAAAAGCATTTGAAATTGTTTTCTTGCTTTTTAAGTATTACATGTATTTGTTTATTTAGTACTTAATGACTATTGGTATTTTTTCCACACTGAAGGGTAAAATTTGTCTCTACTGTCACTATTTGCCAGCTTTAATATATTTTATAACAGAGATTTGTTTGAAAAGAAACTTCATTTGTGCTCCTAATTATTTTCTTTCACTGTTTGTGTTAATAAATGTGTACTGTACAGGATTCAAGCACACAGCATAATGTGACTAATGATCCACCTAGTCATTCTCAAGAAAGACAAAATTTATTTAATAGAATTAAAAGTCATACATGTAAGTTGTGAACATCTTATTGCCCCAACTATGGCTACATTAATTAAAGTTTTCCTTCATTATGTTGATTTATATGTAGGGGCCCTTTATAGAAGCATTTTTTCATCATGTGTTATCTGGCATATTCGGTTTAAAATTTGTCAAAATAAGTAAAATGGACACATACATCAATATATCAATTTATGTGGTCAACACCTTTAACATTCTTTCTTATTTCTTATGTTTTACTTGGGTTAGTTTGTATTTTATGGTATTATGGTATGTATGGAAGAGAAAATGTTTGTTTTGCTGAAGCTTTAAAGTCAATTAGTGAAATGAGATTATTAAATTCACATTCACCATCAAATAAAAGAGCCATGGGCAAAGTGTGATTGTAATATAAGGATTCCTTGAAATCATGAATATATGGTGAACTATTTTGTGTGTGTGTCATGTTCTCCATTGTGTTCTTATAAGTATATCCTTTTTTCTTTTATCACACTTGTTTGCATGGTTTTTAATGTGATTCATGTATGTAACCATTTGCTGCTCACTTTTACCCAAAAGACCTCTTAATTGATAAGAAAAGCATGCGACTTGGGGCTTGTTGCCGGCATCACATGTGTTGGAAAATTGAAGATGGTGGGTACAGCATCAGCTCAGAGGTGTCTTCTTTGGTTAAAGAAGTAGATGGGAAATGGGCAGGCATAACTTTTGTTCTTTGTCGGCATCAACATTTTCCGAGAAGACTTGACACGCTTTATGCTGACTATTTATTCAGCACATTCGGATCGGTTAAATCTTTCACCTACATATCGCCACTATACCGTCGATTTGTTTTTACACCTTAACTCAACATCGCCGGTATATTGTAGATATAAAGAAATGAGTAAATCAAATTTTCGTTGCATTTCTTCAGAGGATCCTAAGTTCAAATACATAAGTAAAATGCTCAGTACAGCAATACGTGAAAGGGTCATTGGAAACCTGTATCAAACGAGACTCAGTGTTTGAGTGTGGTAATTTATCGATAAGGGATTTTTCACTTCGAGATCGGATTGTTAGGAAAAGGCGGATAATGGCGCCCAAGGTCAGTATTTTGTTATTGCACGATGTCTCGTGACGTAATAATAAGCAGACATTGAAAAAAAAAAAACGAAAAAAGCCCTGGCAACGGTAAATTATTGGCAATGATAAACAGTGATTAATTGTTCCAGACATGGATGGCCCCAATGTCACTTGAAAAGTTTTTAAAGACTTTTCTGCAGATTTTTTTTAAACAGGCAAAATTCTCACCAACTCATTAATATCAGATCATTCTAAAACATTTTCCACAAAAAAATGAAACAACAATTAGACAAAAAAACAAAAATTTCATACAGTTGCAACAAAAATTTTGTTACTGAGGCGCACATCGTGACATGCAACATAAATACCGGTAAACCGAGAATTTTTATAAAAAAAAATATATAAAAAAAAGAGTTAGATGTAATGTATGAACTCCTCCAAAGTAATTTACAATTATTAAATTGAAAGATATCCGAAAATAAGCAGGCCTACACAGATAAAAAACTTTTTTTTTTCTTTTCAAGTCTTATTACTTGCTAAATTTATTCCCCTCCTTCTACATTAATAACAGTTTTAAACATTTAGACAGGCAAAATTCTCATCAAATCGTTAATATAGGTTCATTCTAAAATATTTTCGGGAAAAAAAAATGAAACAGCAATAAAAATAACAATAAATTAAACATTTTTTACATGTTTACACTGAGATTAGACTATTTACTGTTACATGTAATAAGCATTGACTTTGTTATTCTGATTTATCATCACTATTTGCATGTGCAGTTATAATTATTTATCGTTCCTTGAGCAGTTTTTAATACTTCGAAGTTCTGATTATGAAAACTATATACCCTTATTATTAATTACACATTCGAAAAATCCTCTGCTCTCTCTCCTTAGTGAGAAAAAAGGACAGGCCAATTTCATTCAAAGTTTGATGTATGAAAACAATGTTATGACAGGTACACAAAGGACACATTTGTTTACAATATATTACTTTGACACTGAATTTGAATTAGATCAACACAATATCATTAGAAAAGTTTAGGCCAAGTTTTTTTTTTCCTTTCTTTTATCGCGCAAGCAATTAAGCTACTGACAGTTCAAATGTTATCAGCTTCGATCATAATCAATTCTCTAATCAGAAACCAATCTTTATTGCTTTAACGGCATAGCAAATACTTGTAAGATTGACTGGTGTCAAAAATAATTTTAAAAAACCGAAAAAACGTTTTTGTAATAGCTTCTAAATAGCCATTTCTTTCATACTTTCATAGGTTCCATCCCATAATCCTTGTTCATATAGACTAGAGCCCAAAAAAATTTTGACCATCCCTCAAGAGACCAAGTCAAACTTAGAACATAAGGCGTTTAGCAATGTCACGTGACCAATTTTTAGAGAAAAATTAAGCCTTTTACAAATAAAAAAAAATGGCTAATAAAGATAAACTTTTCAACTTTCATTTGAATTGTTCTTTTCCTCCCTAAAGCTCACATAATCGCCCTTTCCGCATAGGGTGTTAAATTTAAATTTCTAGCTCACCCCGTATTGCTACCGCGTTACAAATCTGTCGAGTAAGGCAAACTATTCATATTAATTTCTACTATTAAAAATTACAGCATTTCAGATCCATCCATTTTCATTCTCCATGTCCAAAATATAAGCCCTCGAACGAACTATTTTGATCCTAGCAGTCTGCTCTGACCGGACCCAAGACCTAGAGCACGACGGAATTAAACAAATGAAAAACAGCGTATGAAGACTGATTAATTCCGAATTTTGATATGTCTTAGAACATTGAATGGACTTTCTTAAGATATTGGCTTAGCGCGTATTTTTAACAAAATCCTCCGATTATTTTAGGAAAAACAGAGGAGTGAAGGGAATGATACTTTTGATAGCACCGTATACTCTGATGAACCAAATGAAAGGTAAACAGAAAAAAAAGCGTTATTTCTTGAGCTTTCAACCCAAGTGAACATGGATCGGCTCAAAGCATGGGTCGACCTTTCTTGCTCGCTGCCGCTATAAATCACGAGCGGGGATTGAATTAAAAAAATAAATAAACAAAAAAATAGCAGCAACCGACATATTGAAATCAAACGAAGCCCTATGTGTGCAAAAAGAATAGATTTTTATTTTCATTATTGTGCAGTTTATTTTGAAAGGCGACTTTTCAATGAAAATCTAGGCCAAAGAGGAGTCGACAATCGGCCTAGGCGCCGCTGAAGGAGAATTTGGGTACCAATACTACCATACCCGGTCTTTATAAGCTTAGTATTGAGCAAAATGTTCCAGCTTGGCAAGGCCAGTATGTTGAAGAAATTATTTGGAAAAAAAAAAAAACCCTTTAAGAATCTGATTGGGGTCGCTATAAAAATCGCCTAGAGCATTTAGAAAAAGTGCGGGAAAATATAAAAATGCGGCCGCGTTAAACCGCGATACCAGGTTAATCATTTCATGTCAGTCACAGACATTGATTGTGACCAAACTCCAAGGTTTCATTTATGTTGCAAATATCCTACAGCCGTTTCTTCCGAATTGCCAAACTGTTTTCCCTGTTGCCGTTTTCCTCGCAGACAACTTGTTTACATCATGATTTTTTAGAGACTCTGCTTTCTCATCCTCAAAGAAGATGAATTAATCTCTCTCTCCTGATAGTACTTAGCATCTATCAAAGCTGGACAAGGGTGTATTTAAAAGTGATACATCCATCTCCTTAGGAAATGCAGCAGAGGTTAAAGTGAAAAAATTAAAAGGAAAAGGTGTGTCTGATTTAGATGTCATAAAGTTGAAGGTGTCATCTCAGAAGTTTATTATCAACATCATAAGCAAGATTGTTGACAAAAACCCTATCAAATAGAGTTTTGCAAGAGATATAAGCTGTCTGAATCCTGACAACTTTTTCAAAGATGATGCACAAAAGAAATTTGAAAATGTCAGTTATCTACACACTGGGACTGAGGTGGTTGTCAGATGAAGGAGTGGAATCTTCCAAGTATGAGTATTCTGTGCTAAGGAACTTAATACAAGAGATGGAAATTAATAAACGACTGGATGAGCTTTCAAATCAATGAAAGAGCTGAACACTGTGCCATCATTGATGAAAGTTATTAATGATTCTCTTTGCCTCAGTCCTGGCAATGCTGAAGTTCAAAGAGGATTTCCTGTCAATGAAGAGGACAGTGTGGACAATGTGAGTGAGGAGGGTCTCATACTCATAACAAAAACTTTATTTGCCAGTATAAAAAGATCTTGCCAATATAATTTTTAATAAAGCTATTTGGTATCATGCAGAGGGGCATATCAGCGCTATAAGATTGCATTCAGGAGAAGAGAGATGCCTTTGAGAAAGAAAGAAAAAAAAAAAACAGAACGAGAAAAGAGAAAATATGAATGGGCCAAGGTACTGTTATCTAAAAGAAGAAAATTGGAATTGGACATTGACATGTTGTCGTACAAAGCAGACAATTTGTCAGAAGAGGTAGAGGGACGTTGCTCACTAAAGACTGGAAATGGGCAGTTGGTCTTAAGCAATGCTTTTTTCAGTAAGAAAATAAGCAAAATCCAAGAAGACTGACTTTGCATCCCTATGTGCTTCACTCAAGTTTCTGAATGGGGAGCTGTCCATCTAGATGGTGGTGCTCTTAAGTGTACCGGTAAATAAATGCCTCTTAACTTAATCTTATTCATTATCAAGACATTGGACATGGCCCTATTGCAGTGTTTTATTGGATTACCACAAAGAAAGCTGTTCTTATAACAATTTGTCTACTTTTATGTAAGAATCTTTTATTATCAATTATTAGATATTTTAGATTTAATAAATATGAGGGCCTAAGTTACGTTACAAATTGCTTTTTCTTTTTTTTTTTTCGGGGGGGGGGAGAAGGGGAGGAGGATTTTTCAGAATGTCAATCTGCTGGACAGCCTGTTTAAAATCATTCTCAGATTAAATCCGCAACAATGAAAGGTCCGACCATTCGTTCCTGATTTACTACCGACACTAATACAGTGCTTTACCTGGATAGTTCAGTGCATCGACTGGATCACAAAACAATTATTAAAAATAAGTAGAAAATACTTTTCTTACTTGTGGAAGGTTATTCCTTTCGCACGATTCTCAAGGACATCATAGTTGCTGCAATTATTGCTGTGCAACCTGTCATTTTAAAAGTGGGGCTCAGATGATACAACGTGTTCATTTGTGCATGGGGGCATCTTCAGGATGGTGGCCGCTTGCTAATGCTACACGCGAGTGGAGCAGCGAGCGGCAGAACGCCGCTCCCTTTCTTTTCCGCTCTATGATTCATTAATAAATAGGGCAATGCCTATTACTTTCCAAAATAGCAATTATATACATGTATAAATGTATAATATAATAATATGATTTGTTAGAGATAGTGCATGTACCGTATATAACAACTGTAAGAAAAGATTAGTTTACATATTAAAAAAAAAAAAAAAAATTAAACTCCTATCCTTAGCCACCTGGGAAAAAATTATTGATCATAATAATTGCACTTGAAAATTAAGCTGCAGAGAAATTTTTAAAGGCCAGCGTTAAATGTGAATAAAAGTAAAGCGTGAAAATAAAATTTAATTTCAATGTTGCAATGTAGACCTAGAACTAAGAGGAGTTTTTGTTTTAAATGTTGGTACAAATCATATAATAATCTTGGTTTTAAAATGCTTTTTGAAATACATTGGTTGAGATCACTTTTTTTAAAATCGGGTATAGTGTCAAATTTTGGCATCTAGATTTTTTTAAATCTTGATCTGACTTATGTAGGCTCCTTTTCTGCGTAGCCAGTAAACAATAAAAATTGTTATATCGAGATATAATTATAGAATCGGTCATTAATATAGATTACATACTAAATTTCTTAATATGTACATGGATTTCTTGAAATCATTTCTCAGTAGGACCAGTTTATTAAACTAAAGATATGATTCATATTTGAAATTTCTTAATTCTCTCGATATATTTTAAATTACAAAGGTTTGTCGCTGAAAAAACGTAGCCCATCGTAAGAAAAATATTGGAAAAGATACCTTTAGAACTAGGGCGAAAAAAGAAGCATTGGCCTCCTCAGCCTTCCAATTTAATCTAGGCATTTGGTAATCTTACTCTAAGTCAACCTAACATATTTTCATCCTTTTCTATAACTTTTTTTTAAAACGTAAATCTCATTATACAATTCAAAAAATTAAAATTAAAATTAAAACGAATGACATGTATCGTATTCTCCTCTTCCAAATTTATTATTAGCTTTAGCATTTCCAATGGAACCGGGTCCCTCTTTAGGAAAGCCGATGCAAGGGAGTTAGTAAGCTTCCACGAATATCTATTTAACTTCTTTGAGTCGGCTTCCCAAAAGAGGGACCCGGTTCTATCGGAAACGTAATGCTAATATGACGGGAAGAAGAGAATAATTTGTTTTAATTTTTATTAAGACGAAAAAAGCATAATTTTTGTATTGTAAAATGAAATTTGTATTCAATTAGTTATAAAAACGAATGAGAATATGCTACGTTGACTTAGAATAAGGTTAAGAAAGGCCTAGATTAAACTGGAAGACTGGGAGGGCTAATACTTCTACGCTCTAATTCTACAGACATCTTTCGAATATTTTCCGCACGATGGTCCATGTTTTTTTAGTGCTAAAATCCATCATTTGACAAAATATTAAGAGAAGTACGGAATTTTATGAAATGTATCTGTAGTTCTACTAAACAAGGCCTACTGAGAAATGAAACCAAGAAATGTGCGTATAGATAAAGAAATAGGTAGGCCTATGTAGTCTAGATTTATGATAGATCCAATATCTCGATATAATGATTTTTTGGTTTACGTCTTCTAGTATTCAATAGCAGAGATGTCGGAATAGTTTCATCCTTTCTTCATGTGAAACGATGTGGCTTTTCTTGAGCAGGAATCTCCACACCCTGGTTTCATTTCTTGATCTTCGATCTTTCATACCATTATTCAAAGCTCTTTTCTTTTTGAAAGTTTCCTATTCACTTTCTACAAGCTGTTGTGCAGACAGAAGCTGCACTTAAAATCCCAGTCTCGCCACAAAGCAAAGTTATCTCCTCATGCATCCATACCAATTAAACCCTCTGATTCTGATTAACTTACTATGTTCCCGATTGTTGCTCTTATTTGCTGCATATATCTTAATCTGTCTTTGTCCCATTGTCTCTAAACTCGTTTGGCACGTCTTACGATCCAAATCACCACAAAAATATCTCCCAGTATAGCTGATACGACTAAATTCGAGCTATTCTCATTCAGTTCATGCTTCGCAACACGTCTAATCTCACACTCATTCAAACATTTCAAATCATAAATCGTTCCATCGTAATTTTCTATCCTGCCATATTTCATTTTAGGAGACGTTCAAATATGATCTTACTCTTTGGTGCGCTTTTAATAGGTTTAGTTATCTTTGCAAATATTCGCGAGCTTTCCCTAACTATGCTTTATACATTTTCAATTTTTAAAATTTGGCGCTTTCTGGGTGCACAGGGACTGAGTTTTATTTTAACAATTTTCTAATCCTATGCTTATCACCTTACCTCTTACCGTCTCAGTTAGATGGAAAGGGGCAGATCCATTAACACGAGGTAGCAAAACCCCACTTTACTGGGGGAATTCACTTATTAAAAGTTGAAAGATGCGTTGGTTATCTTATTTGCTGGTGTCATACTTCAAATGGAGTGATTGTACCTAAACTAATAGCCAAACCAATTAATCTGAAAATTATGCTAAAATCCAACAACTTAATGGTAGTGAAGATGTACAAGTAGACAAGTTTTAAGAAGAAATTAAAAAAAGCAAAAGTTATCTAAAATTCCTGGACATCATGCTAATAATGGAGATTTCAATGAAAAAGTTGTGGATGAAAGCCTAGAGGATATTGTTGGACCCAGTGGCATAGAAAGTGCAAAAAGACATGGAAAAAAATGATTTACCATCACAAACATTTGGTATCGAAATAATCTTGTCTCAGACGACAGTAGAGATAGAGAAGCCGTGGTGATACAAGTACAAATAAAACAGATTGTATTCTCATTTAGAAAGGATTTCGAAACGCCATCAAAACATTTCTACACTTCCTGGAGCCGATTGATTCAAATCATTTTCCAGTCGTGTAAATTTAAATCCTGAAATCCTTAATGAAACTACTAAAATCTGATGAAAAATAGACTAAAATTGTAGCTGTGCAAGCTATGAGACCAAAATAGCTGTAAATGTACAAAACAAATGAAACTACATACATGTGTATAAAGAACTTCTCAAAAGTCACTTGAAGAAATCATTATGGAACACATTCCCAAAAAGGATACAATAGAGCAGAAGAAATGGATAAACAAATAAATACTAGACTTGATGGAATGAAGGCGCATTTTAAAAAATGAAGAAGCCACATACAAAGACCTGAACAAGGGAAGTCAAGAGAAATGCAATGTTGCAAAAGAAAAAAAATGGATTAATCAACGATGTAGGGAATTGGTACAAAAGCTAAACTGATAGAGGTTAAAATTACCGGTGGGAATGATAAAATGCAGTAGTCCTGGTTACATCAAATCAAAAGGTTAAACAACATTGAGAGATAAGAAGCAGTGCTACACAGATAGTCAGCATGGACTATGTTGAAGATCCTTCAAAGCTATAGGGAAAAACCTGAAAAAAGGTCAACCTACGGGAACAAAATATCCTTACAGAAGAGGCAAAGACAACAATAAAGAAAACTTTTAAAAATTGGAAAGCGACAGGATCAGACAACATACCAATTCATGTAGAAATGATGACAGCATTAGTAGCTTGGTAATATATCTGAAAACAATTATTACAGCATTATTAGGTAACTTGGGAATATGACGACAGAAGTCCCCAATACATTTGACAGTGGTACAATCCCAGAAGATCTTTATAAATCCGTTTTTCAGTATTACCTAAAATACCGAGGGCAACAGATGGTGAACTCCGTAGAACAACCCTGTCGCGTGTTTTGATGAAAAGAATATGCTAGAGTCTAAGATGTGAAATAACCGCAATACAGTTTGGCTTTGTGCCTGATGAAGGGACTAGAAATGAAATATTCACTTTGTCAGTGCTAATGAAGAGTGTATAGAAACGCAAAGACCCCCATATCTGCATCATTGATTATTCTAAAGTTTTCGACAAAGTAAAACATAGAGAGCTGTTTCACATGCTGGAAATTTTAGAAAGCTATGGTGAAGATCTAAGAATAATTAGACATCTATCCTGGGATCAAACTGCACCTGTAAAAATTGAACGAGAACACAGTGACTCAACACAGGGCACCTAAAGAAGAGAAGAATGCTAGCCATTAAGGTCCATTTTCCAAAAAATTCACACAAGATAGTAGAGTGACTATTACATGTACAGAGTGCAATATAGGATATGATCAAGTTGAGCGTCATGGTCGCCAATCCTCTTCAGCATGACAATGGATGATGATTACAGTGTGCTGTGTACTCGACAAAATTGGGTTGATTGTTATTTGATAGCATTCTGTATTTTTCCGACATCCCCATTTTTAATTTTTATATTGCCACTCTCTCTACAATATATTTTTATTTTTATTTTTTTTTTTAGGAAAATATCAGTAGAGCAGTATTTAATTTAAAGTGCGGTCAAATTTTAGCGGATATTGACGTCATTAAAAAAAAAACAAAAAAACAGAAAGGTGTTGGTTTTGCTTTTTTTTTTTTTTTGTGATCAGCAGAAATTATAGGATGCTTTTTAGGATTGGTTGCATGGCCATTTTTTTAGAGGGCGCGCGCGATGAACAATCAATGTGTCTTACAGACATGCCTACCCTTAAAAATTTTTTTTGAGGAACATCGAGGCAAAAACGCGGAACATTACATAAAAATGCGGAACAAACCTGAATGTGACGGGGACTGACGCTGATTAAAAAAAAAACAAAAAACCACTCAATTTAACTAAGTGCCAATTAATCACAGAAGTGTACCTTTAGGACGGGGGAGAGTGTGGAGGATATCAGTTCTAGTCTAAATCGGCACAAACACTAAGCCAACTGCTTAACATTTAGCCTCCGTGCTTACATTCCAATCTGTTTACATTAATGTTGAGTAAATCGGCCCTAGACTAACGACATTATGAAAAGAAAACTTGTCCTTAAAATTTTAATTCTACTTGTTCTGCAAAGACTTGTTTAACTTTGGGTAACTTATTTCAATGTTACCATTGGAATTCAATTTAATTAACTTTTCTCAAATAGAAAATTTCATTAAACATTTCCCTTTTCTATCCCTAAGATGCGGATTGCCTCGATGCATTCTTTTCGAATACAGTACAATGCTGTTGTCTTTTGCCGATTGGAGCTTTTGTGTTAAGCAATTTCTTTTTGGTCATTTTGAAGAGACGTAGACTTATCCAAGATACACAGGCCTGATTGTATTATATTAAAATCTAAATCTATGGATAGTTCATTGTATTATCATAGGACTGGCAATAGCAAGAGCCTGGCATCAATCTGACAGGCTCGCACCGGGCCTAAGATCAATGCTGGGTTTATAACTTCTCTAGATATAAGACTGCGCATATAGTAGTCTTAAAGTCTAGATAATTAAGTCCGACCAAACCATTGACCTACAATAGTACAGTTGACAGATTTAAAACGGGAAAAATTATCCCAAAAATCTGTACTTCTATAAAAATTGAAGATCTTCTTAAATCGAGGTCGCTGATTTCAAATTTGCCGTCAGAATTTTCCTATTTGCTTTCCTCGCAAAGATATGTCTGTTGAAAAAAAACCCTAGTCCAGGTGAGTGATGTCACAGTGTGAATGACCGACCGTCAACGCGGCAACAGTCAGTGATGGGACTGATGGTAGGGCTTTACAATGATGTTCGTCTATAGATGTACTGCATTGATAGGTTTGCCCCAAACCACCCCAACCCCTCCTTAGTCTGCAAGATGCACGCTGGGTGTTATGAAAAGAGGTGTAGCAAAGAGCGCCATGGGATGCATTTAATAAGTTTGAAAAGTTTGTTGTAGTGTTAACGCCGTTATTTTTTTTCTCTATGCCCTTTAATATTCTCGGTTATTTATGCAGAGATGCGCCGCTAGACATCTAGACTAGGATTATTTCTGAGAGTATGACCAATCAGAAATCGGCGAAATTCCGGATTTTGTTATAAAAATACATGATAATTTACTGATATTAAATGTAAGTAATCTTTTTTAAAATTGTTTCTCTGTTAGGAAAAAATAATGCTGAAACATTTTCCCATTCTAGTGTGCTTGAATCAACTGAATTTTGGATATTTTCAAAGTCCTTTGTTATCCTTATCCCTTCGAAATAACCAGACTCTTCTGTTATCAAATACTTGTCCATAAAAGCAAATTTTATTCATAAGTTCTTCGTTTTAAAGAATAAAGAAATGGGAAATGCAAGCTCAATAATTCTACATGTATCTGGTTATAACTAATGCATTGGTACCCTAAGCAAGTTGTTTAGTATCTACACATCATATCCCTATCCAAAAGTTGTACAATTGAACAATGATCCCTAACAGAGCATTACACACAAAAAAAAATGTATATTTCAAAATAAACTTTGCATATTCCAACTAGATATTTTGTTGGTTAAAGATGTATCTTTAGTACATAGGACTTGTTTCATTGAGCATAAGAAATAAATTGAAAGGGAAAAGGTGACAAGTGGAGTATTTCTTTATTCGCATGTCTTAAATATCAGATTATTGATAATACTTTGCTTACATAGATGATAATACTTTCTATAAACTGTCTAATGTATAAAATGTTCAATCATACTTTCTTTATGTACACACCAGTTTATTTTAATAAAAATCAGGGAGGGGGAGGATGGTTGAGATGAAAAACCTTAAACACAGTAACATGGCATATTAAAAACTCTATAAGAATTATTTCAACACTTGAACTGAGTTTTTTCTATAGTTTTGGGTGTAATTCACATAAAAAAGAAAACAACTGTTTACTAAGCTTTTATTCCTGTATATCTAAAGACATGTGAATTTGAATTTTCAGAATAATTTCAACAACGTGCTTTTTTTTTTTTAATTAAATTATAAAATGTGCCTCATAACACAAAAATCTGTATAGAATCTGTGCTTTTTAGATATCCAATATGATCATCAAAATTAACCCTCATAAGTCATATATTTTACATGAACTTTTATGCAAATATAATTTAGTCATCAAGCATGATATATTTCCTATGACTTAAAAGATAAGGACCAAAATTAACATGGAAATACTCAACCAGTGACATGAGCACACCAGATCATACTTTTAGTAATAAAAACTGATGAGCCAAACTTTGACTTTCATATATACATGTATATATATACAAAGGTTTTTACATAATCATCTTGCTAGCAGAAACAAAATCTTGGGTCATAATATTAATATACTATGAAATTACATTTTCAAATCAGACCTAAAACAAAATAAAATGATGTGTTAACAAAATAAGTTTATTACATTGGAATAATAGTGACAAATGTTGTCCTCTCATATATTTTCAGACTGTCTAACGAATTCTAGTCTAACACAAATAGAAGTTTGATAATAGTATGCTCAATGAAGGAAGTCTCTAGGTAAAGAATAAAGGATTTTCTAAGCAAAGGAAAAAGAACAAAGAGAATTTCTGCACTAGGAGAGAAAAAAATATTGTTGAAATAAAGCATGATGAAATTAGCACTTTCAATAGATGTTTTTCACTCTTTCATCATAACCTAAGCTCTGGCCACCTTTTTTGTTTAACCAGACTTTGAAACTTAGTAAAAAGACTAACAATGCTTAATGTATCTAGCAGAGATGTACCCCTCACTTTTTGTCAAAATGTGTATTCCTCTACAACAGCAACAAGCACAACAGTGATAATAAATTAAAAAAAAAAAAATGTTTAATTGTTGATATTTTCACAATATATGCATTCTTGAAGTCTTCAGATTAGGCCTTATGTATTTGATATTGCATAATTAGAAAAAAAAAAATTGGAAAATAATTACAAGAACATTCTTTTGATGCTTTTCAATGATTTCAAGCACTTATCACTTGGCTGAGAATGAACATGTATCTGTATGCAGTTTTAACTATTACACAGCTGACAGAATGCAATTGCAGGCTCTGTGAATATTTTTGGATATTAAAAATGCCATTTGCTATGCATTTGGTTGTTCAACAAGTTCTGCAAGACATAACATATAACTATCCTTTCCTAAAATAATAAGTATGCATTCTGAGGACACCTTTTGCTTCTTCCTGCTTCAAGAATTGTGTATTTGGGATGTGTTCAGATTCAATATTTATTTGAAATAAGAAAAACACATACAGGATGGTATCTGTCATCATTTGAAAACAATACAACAAAAAACATGTAGGACTCATTTCAAAATAAGGATGCTGAAATCTATCGCAAATTTATACAACTTGAAAATTGAATTTGTGGATTAAAGATAAAAAGGTAGATGTTACTTTTAGAAGCAAAAAAGCAGTTATGTAAAACTTGATAAGATGAATTTAATACAAGTAAAAAGAATTTGGACCATAAAATACAGGTACATCATAACATGTATTTAAAAATTATAAGTCAATGTGCCGTTTTCAGTACGAAGAAAATTAACCAAAAATAATTTTAGAAACATTTACCACATAATCTTTTTTTCCCAACAGTTAACTCTCCTGACAGAAAAAAAAAGGACAGTTCAATATAATTAATTATTTTATGAAAGGAAAAAATATTGCAAAATTCCAGACCAACAACAAGTCAATTCAATTTTTTTTTAAATATGTGTTGTAAAGAGCCATCACTTTACTTTGATATTTAAAGTACACCTTTTAAAAACTTTTCTACAGCTACAGCTTAATTTTTGAATTTTTCAAGAGCAGTTGCTTTTTCAATTTGGGTATCCAGTTCTCCAGTTCTTTAATTATTGTGATTTTGTGTGTGTGTGGTTTTTTTTTCCCGAAGGGGGGTGTTAAGAAGCTGCTATAACCAACAACCAATGATCTGTTGCTAAACAGAGTGTCCTGATAATTTTCTACATTAGAAGTTGGAACACCTTATGATGGGGCTGGATCTACATATTTTAGAATAGAAAAATTTATCTGTCTCAGCGGTTGCAAGGGAAAAGAGATTTTAATTTCTGCTCTGCAAAAATATAATTTGTTTTAAAAGTTACATTAACATATTATACAATTACGTAAACTTGGCCTCAAAAGGTGGGCAGGATATTCAGTATTCCGATATTTATTTCGCATATGTGAAATTGAAACCTGGCTGACCTCAACAAAACTGTCTCACAGCTACAAAAGTAACTCAACTTTGCTGAGCTTCCAGTGAAATAAATCAATATTGAACTTGGCTTTTAATCAAATTTAGATAGAATATGCCACAGTAAAACTGAGGCAAGAGCGAGGCAAGAGCTAGGCAAGTGTAATCTGCCATATTCAAAATAGATTTCCATAACAAAGTTTAAAAAAAAAAAAA
>BLXT01008557.1:492317-505105 GCA_019648995.1 Plakobranchus ocellatus | reverse complement strand
AAAAAAAAAAAAAACAGTTGTAGCCTGTACTTATTAATCATTAATCATTAAGTCCAGGCACTACAATACATATTTCAGGACTTAGATTCAGAACAATTTGAGACATTTTAAGGCTCATTTTCACATCACTTTCCTAGATTGATTATTGATTGATTGATTATTGGTATACCCAGTCCACCATTAAGCGGTGATCTCAGGGTTTCTATTCACTCAGTCTTTCTCATAGGCTTCCTAGAAATAATGACTATAAAAATCTTAGTATTTTAAGTATTCTTCACCAAAGTATTTGTACGATTATAAATTATCCATATTTTTACAAATGGAGTTCAAATTACTTCTAACATTGCAATATTCTGCAACGAGTCTAAAATATCCATTATACAAATGACTACAAAGAAACAAAAAAAAACAAGCAAACAAGCAATCATATTGAAATTACGGATCCAGTTCTTGTCTTAAACACACAATAAAGCTATTGCAGTTTTCAAATTTCCATGGATTTCTTTTGATGCAAAATAGTTTATGTGCAATGTAAATACAAAATAAATGATTTTAAGTTTGAGATATTTGCGCTGAAATCTGTATATAATACAATACCAGTTTTACAAAAATGTTACAACAGGGTACTACCATCCACTTTCTTCTTAAATTTTTACTCTGCAAAACGTCTTACTTAGTGGAATGTCTACACAAATATTGAAAAAATGGTTAATGAGAGCAACACAGAACAAAAATTATGAACATATATGTCGGTAAGAAAATAATGAAAATATTACAATAATGACCACAGATAATCAAATCAATAAATTCATAGGCGTATATGTTAGAGTGTGTCTATGTGTATGTTGGGGGGGGAGGGGTAAAATTTAACGTTAGAAATTACACAGGATTATTTATGTCATTGTTTAGATAGATATGCGACTTTAATTAACAAACACATAAACGAAAACAACCGAAACCTCCAAAGCAACGAAAAATAATTTAAATAAATTAAGTTATTAAAGTTAATGGCCTGATAGAAGCAGTGTATGGAAGCAAAAATAGAAGAAGAAAAAATAACAAAGAAGACCAGCAGAATATGGAAATGTGAAGCATAACTGGAGGAAGAATACCAAAAGATTTATCGTATGGACTATGAGACTGAAAGCAATGCTCAATTTCGTGATAGGCTATAGATGAAGATGGACTGAACCGTGCCCCCTCCCTCCCTCTTTTTTTTTTTTAAACATAGTACATTCAGATTCACAACCCATTATGTATTTAAGTTGCACAAACACTCTTTAAGACACCCGTCACATCACTTTATAAAAGGTGGGCGGGTTTTCCATCGAAGGAAAAAGATCTGGAAAACATCAAAAGAAAGAAAGGTATAGTCTACATGTTCAGAAGGCGCTACTCAAACATTTTGCATAAATGGATAAGACCAAGAGACTTATTTCTGTGGTTTCTTGGAATGTCAAAAAACAGATAAATATGGGAATTGATTCTATGTCTCCTTAATATGTTATCAATTTTTTCAAACACATGAAAGCAAACAAAAAAAAAAGCTTTAATTGTCTCTAACTCTCAAAATGCACAAAAAAAAAGGGGTATGAAAGAAACATATAAGAGAGGAAGAAAGAGGGACTACAGGCAAGAAAAGAGAAAATAGAGACAGACTAGGGGAGACGTGCTATTAGTAATTTAGCTTTGTTTTGGGTCATATTTTGTTGTCTTTTCTTGCCATCACCATTGCAAGAAACCCACAGCTTCATAGCGATCATGTCATTGCCATCAACACTGTTTAAAAAGTAAATGGCAGGCATAATTCTAAATTGTTCTTGTGAGGCACCGAACATGTCGTCAATGCGTGGTGTGCAGTACTCCCAACAAAAAAAGAGCTAAAACATCCTGCTATTGCTAAGACTGCCCAACTGCTTTTGAGCCTGCACTCCTCCCTTTTGTACACGCTAGTATGGAGTTCGATCCACTTATCTTCCCATTCGGATCTGAAGACATTGAAATGCCGTCTGAGATGTCACCATCCATGACTGCAGAGAATGATATTGCTACCACTGCATATGTTTCCACGGTCACTGAGGATTCTATTGCAGAGTTTGGTTCTAGCATCCCCACCCCTTCCTTGTCTCATGACGAAACGTTGAGGGTTAATATTAATCCCTGCCTAGACTCTGCTAAGGTTCAACAGGTCAAAGAACTTCTCACAGAATTTCAGGACATATTGACTTCGCTTCCGGGCCTGACAACAACGATACATCATGTCATTAGGTTGTCAACAAATGAAATTATTCGGATTAAACCTTATCCTCTTCCTTTTGCGTCACAAGTATTTCTTAAGACAGAAATATCTCAACTGTTGTCCTTAGGGGTGATCGAACACTCGACAAGCCCATATTGTTCACCAGTTGTTATTGTCAAGAAAAAGGATGGATCCTTGTGTAAAGAAGCATTGATTTCAGAAAACTGAATTCTTTTACCATTTTTGACAGTGAGAATATTCCTCTGCCAGAGGATTTGTTTATGCAAATGTCAAAATCAGAAATCTTCTCTACCTGCGATTTGGTTAAAGCTTATTGGCAGATCCCCTTAGAGGAAAATAGCAAAAAATTCACGGCATTCCAAACTCCCTTAGGTCTAATGCAGTGGACCCGCATGCCTTTTGGTTTAGTTACTCCCCCCGCAACCTTCTGCAGACTCATGCGCTTAGTTACTGGCGACAGACAGAACTTTCTGTCATACTTTGATGACACAATGACGCATACACGTTCTTGGTCCGGACATCTCACTGCCCTCAGAACGTTGTTTTCGCTCCTTCGTCAGCATGGTTTACATGCCAATCCTGCGAAACTGTCTATCGGCTTCAGCAAGACTGAATTTTTGGGGCATATGATTTCCTATGGCACTCTTGCTCCGGTTCAGGACAAAGTGTCCAAGCTTATCAATTTGACAGTTCCGACAACTAAGAAACAGGTTCGCAGCTTTATGGGAATGTTGAATTACTATCGCGCCTTTCTCCCTGATTTTGCTTCCATTGCAGCCCCCTTGACGAATTTGTTCGTAAAGGTTCACCTGAGAAGGTCAGTTGGAATCAGTCCTGTCAACAATCTTTCGATACCATCAAGGATCTGTTGTCTTCAGACCCAATTTTGATCATACCCGATATTAACGAGCAATTTGTCGTGCGCTCTGACGCATCTGACACTGGCCTTGGTGCTGTTCTCTTACAAGAAAGAAACCAGCATTTGATGCCGTGCCGATATGCCAGCCGAAGACTGAGTCCTCGAGAATGTAACTATTCCGTTATTGAACATGAATGCTTAGCAATCATCTTTGCTGTTCGCCAGTTTTCCAAATTCCTGGCTTTCCGCACCTTTGTGCTACAAACTGACCATAAACCCTTGTCTTTTCTCAAGGCTGGTGCTCCTAAAAACTCTCGTTTGATGCTTTGGGCTTTATCCCTACAAGAGTACTCATTTCACATAGTCCCAATCCCAGGAAATAAGAACGTACAAGCTGACGCATTGTCCCGCCTCTGTTAATTATGATTACCAGAGAAAACCCCAGTTTGACTTTGCCATCAACATGCAGCTTTAACATACATGTAATTCGGATTACCTAACGGATCCATAGTTGTTTTACAACATTCGAATAGCTAGTGGGTGTTTATTTAGTTCAATTCTAATCGTATGACTCGTTAACGGTTTCTATGGAATTACGATACGTTGGTCTATATTTTGATGCTATTATGTAGCAATCATGTTCTTGTTTTTAAGTGACATGATGTATCGTTGTTGTCAGGTTTTTTTGTTTTTTTGGTCTGGACATTTTCATTGAGTTGTGAGAGGTATTCTGCTGTGTGTCGTATTATATATATATATTTTTTTTTGTTGTTGAATTTTGGATTCTTGAGTGGTTGGCATGGTTTTGTCCGACGAGACTTTGGCGATCTGTCCAATTCTGGAATTTAAAACATTGAATTTATTCGAATGCAGTATAATTATTGAGCTAAGCGGTGTTTTCTGATCTTTAATTTCCATTTTGCCAGTTAGAATGGTTAACTTAATTATCTGTATAAATGTAGAACTGCATTTAAACATGTATGTGCATATGAATGTTTTTCACAAATATGTATGTAAAGTATATAGAGCAGTGTGTTAGGACTAATGTAGTCATGTTTTTATGTTAGCTGAGTACAGTTGAATGTTTGGTGTGTGTGTGTGTGGTGATTGGTAGTTCAGAGCTCGTGACAACACAAGCCGGACGGGACTGCAGATTGGCGGGATTTTGGCTGCAAGAGAAACACTCCTATTTTATCGCTCTTACTGAGGAGTCATGAAACTATCCTGGCGCAGTTTGTGGCGGATTCGTTGACTGCAGATAGTATATTTTAATCTCCCTACCATGGGACCTGCTGAATGATCGCAGAGTAGTGGCGATCTAAGTTTTGTGATATTTCCTGAGGCTGTGTGCCTATGCAGACTGATGTATAAAGTCTATGAATTTATGTGAAACTGGAATAATGACAAAATTTGAGAACGGTATTGTATTACCTTCATTGTCCCTCGCGTAGGGGCTATCGTCCTGTGTGGAGTAGTGGTTGAATGGTGACAGTAGGCAGCTAACAATGTTATGGTTGAGTATGGAGTCTCAGTGACAGTGTTAAGAACGTAAATACCTGAATCCAGTTGGACTGGTAATTGACGGAGAACTATTAAGTGAACATCTGGAGCCCGGACTTTTATCCCTGTGTAGGTCATGGACAGTTGAGCGGAATCAAGGTTGTGTCGGAACCGAGTATTTGGACATTTGTTTATTTGGACATCTGAGTACCCTTATTCTACTACAAGTTCAACGGATATGGATTGAGTTTAGAAGCGTGTGCTTGTGCGAGTGAACATAAATATATATTAATTATATCTACTAATTATATCTGTAGAGTATATCTATTAATTGTACCTGTAGATTATATCTCTAAGTTAGATCTAAAGATCGTATCTATTAATTTACATCTATTGGTTGTATCAATCAGTCTATTGATCTATGAGGTAGTATCTTGGAGGAGAGTTCCTTGTGAGTGAATTAGCATGTACTAACTTATTTAACGGTATAAGATTTCGTAACGCAGATTCTGATTATTTTTCGCCTCATATCTTTCTGTCTACTTCTTTGTGTGACTTCCCTACTTCTCTATATTATTATTATTATTATTATAATATAAGTTTCCTGTCGCCTATCCCCGGTGTTCTGCCTTTTATTTGGTGTGACCTTCTCGTGCAGTCGATATAGTTGTGAAGTTGCGTGTAACCGTTGATAGACAGTGTTGATCCATATATATATTTTAAGGGACCTGCTCCCCAACACAGTGATTGAACTATGGTATTAACAATATTAAATGTCATATTATTGTTATATTATTGTAATTATTATTGTCACGAGATGTCCACACTGTTACACTGATCAAAGAACTAAGTTTAACTTCAGAATTCACTTTTAGCTCACTTTTAATCCACAAGATAATCGAAAGTTGAATCTTGATCTTGCCACAAAGTAGTAAGCCTAAAATATAATTTAAGACTGCGACAGTAAGTCACTGCTTTGGAAATTTATTCAAATTCTTTCGTCATCTTGATATCTACCAATTTGCATATTCAATGATTGCTGAGAGCTTGAGGCCCTTAGGTTCCAACAAAATCTATTCTCCGGTTAGACGTAGAAATACACATTAAAAAAATGACCTGTAATAGTGTAATAGTGGTTTTCTAGAAACAGTACGCATTCTATACTCCTTCAAACTTTCAACTTTTCTCGGCTGCTTTCTTACCTGCATCTCAAGAAGAATGCACATTTGGCATTTGTCCGCTACAGCCTTGTAAAGAGAATGAGCAAAGACCTAGCCCAAAAGGCCAGAAAAACCACCTTGCGTACATGCAATTGCAATGTTCATTTAACATTTTGAAAAAGACAATTCTCAAACTACAGTTAACGCTTAATAAGTTAATCGACGATTATTATTATTTTCATTGTTGTTGTTGTTGTTATAATTCAATACTATCACAGGTCAACAATGTAATATTACGAAAGGGATATCAAAAAGTCCCAAAAAAAGATGTAAGATTATATTTTGAACAGCCCCTTATATTCAATGAGGATAGATTTCTGAGTCTCTTTCGGCGCTTTAGTTTAGGCCAGCTACATGTATGCAAGTGGTGTAGAGTGAGGTACAAGATAATGTTCTCGTCTTTTGCTCCAGGATTTACTGCTAGTGCAGTATGGATAGTTGCATATTACTGAAGACCGAATTCCAAGGTTGTTAGCTGACTGGTAAAATGTTAGATCTTATCAAATTTTGCAAGATGAATTGTTAGATCTCGACTGATTGAACTTTTGTTATATAATGAAATTTTTCATTTGCTGATTCTTCAAGCCAATAAACTTTTCTTCGATTAGTGCAAGACCTGGAGTTTCGCCTCTTCAATTCATTATGTCTACTTAAAAGAACTCAATCAACACCTGTGCTAAGACATAGATTTAGAGTAAGACAGCGCTCTTTTCAGATTTTACAGGGAAAAAAATTATTGACTCGAGAGTAAATTTCAAATTACACGTTTAACAGTGATGATAACAGAAAATTGTCAAAAGTAAGGAAACTTTTTCGTCAATTCAAATCATGCATGACAACAGCCTTCACACCTCTCGAAAAAGAAAGCTTGATTTTGATATCAAATATTCAGGCAGGGTGGGGAAGCTGATTTAAAGCTTTAACTTATGACAAAGAAGAAAGCCTCTGGTGAAAGGGAGAAAAAGAGAATTTCAGCCAATTGGCGGAAAATTATCATCACAATCACATTTTATAAGCTTTTATTTTAGAGTAACCCAATTGCATTTCTAATTTTAAATTGTTCCAACATGATTGGAGCTCTGAGACAGCTCTAACCTGGCCATTAGAAAAAAACAGGCAGGTTATGAATCAAAGAGTGAAGTGGATGAATATACTTCGATCCTTGATATTATTGTTCACATCAGTATAAGTACCTGAAACTAGATTCGGAGAGACACACTGTCATTAGTTCTCCTTTGTCCAAAGAACTTGGTACATCAGCAAAGGTGGTATAGTTGTGTTATATTCCAATTCTACTCTTAAAACTTAAATTTCTTCTTATTTCCTACTAGATTCAAGGTTTTGCAAGGACAATTCATCTGCCTCAGATTTCTCCTATGGTGAATTGTTCTGTAATGTGGAACCTTTACATGGCGAAAATGGTTGGTATGCAAAGGATATCCAATCACACAGGCAAGACATAATACACTATGTTTGGCAGAGAAGTGACATCTGAAAAGACAATCATTCTGTGTAAGATGTGATTTCAAAAGCAGTAAAAAAAAAAAAAAAAAATTCACATCAGATTCAGATCACCACACAACGAGAATGGGCAATGTTGTTTAAAGAGCACAATATGGTAAGCAACCTTACAATTTTTAGAAATTAACCATCAGACTCTCTTTCTCTTCAAGTAGTATTCAGTTCCCTTAAAACATTCTGAGGGGGACAAAATAAAAATGTTGAATGCCTAAAAATGAGCAGTTTGCACTCACCAGAGACGCAGCTAACATTAAGCATGAGCTTATAACTATATCAAGCTATGGCTGAAATTTTGTAAAAATTGAACGAAATGTTTTTGTTTGGAATCATGTTCACTCTCCTATAGAATTTTATATTGAGGACTACAGGAATGTTGAATTACAGTAACAAAATATCGATCTCTCTTTTGACATAAACTTGATTGCAGTGAATATGCAATGACTGTCTTGCTAAAAAGGTGGGTAAATTTGGAATAAATATATGCCTTACAGGCCACCCTCTGAGATGACCTTGCATCATTTAGAAAGAGAGGAGAATTTGATAAGATAGTCGGAGAACAGTCAGCAATACATCAAACCTTCATACTTCAAGCTTACGGCACTTTCGACTGAGGGTTTGTCAAAACATGGGTTGTCATCTTTGTTATATGTGCAGAAACTTATCAAGAAGAGAAAGTCACCAGAGAATCGCCCAATCAACTATGCCACTATGGTATGTAAGATAAGCTAAGATAACATTGAAAGCCATGGCACTTCAAATATAAGAAATTTTACCTTATCATTTATCCTAATCATGTAAGCTTTGTCAAAGGCAGAACAATATCAGAAATATTTAGAGAAATAGATGGTATTTTGGAAACAGAGAAATCCAATTTCATTTCAGATTCAGAGAGTATTGTGCTGAGCCTTGACCACCATAAAGCGTTTCTGCTCCTACTGCACTAGAGGTCCTGCCACTGTTCAACTTTGGCAATCAATTTATCTATATCACATAATAAAAAAGTCTTACTGACTGAACCTGCCTCATGTATATTATAGCGGTATATTATGATGAACACCAGAAAAAGATTATGACAAGGATGTCCAGTTTCACCCATACTGTTTATTGTTGTTTCGAAAATATTAGTATTAAGCAAGAAAGCGAGATTAAAGGACTCTATCTGCCATGCCCCCAGAGAAAGAAAAAATTCTACTGTGTACGGACAATAATTATATTCCTTTTATTGAGAAACAAAAAAAAAAATGTGCAAGGCTTAGCAAAAAATAAATCTAAAAAAGGAAAAAAAAAACAATCAACCCTGGAAATGACAACTTAAGATAGCGTTTTATAATATTCAATTGAAAAGCCTAAAGAGAAATGAAGAGAAAAGGGTTTGTAACTTTCTGAGACAGCTCAAGAAGCCCCTTGGGCCTCTGATTTTTTTTTTCGCGGGGGGGGGTTGAAAATTTTCAGAAACTGAGGAAGTTGATTCTCCAGGAGAGGTCTTGCTCGACTTATGATGAACAGTTCATTTTCAATTTTCTGGATGAGTACAGCTATCTTAAGGGAATGTTGGAGAAACGAGAGTGTTACTGTTAGGATTGTTAAAAATTAAATCTATGTCTTTTGTACCTAAACAAGACAGGTTCATCAAAATTAGTAATTTGCTGGCTTAGACAAAACAAAACATATCAACTGATATAAAAGACAAAAATTAAATAAAAAAGTAGATGAACAGTAAAAAAAAATATATATATATATAAATAAATAAATGACAAAATAAAAGATAGTGTGTAAAGATGAATGAATATGGATATAAGTTAAAAAAATTTTTTTTTTTTAAAGGAAGCATCTCAAGTCAAAATTATTTAACTATTTCTAATCTCACACTCGGCACGAAATAGGCTTGAAAGATTTCAAAATAATTAATAATGCCCAATTACGGTAACATATCTGATAAAGTGCGGAAAGTTATTGTCCATTCTCTGTAGGAATAAAATTATGCTTAACATTGCTCGAGTCTCCCAAACACAAGATATTTTGAGACTTAAGTGGAACAATGATCATAACGTACTTCTTCTTTTTCTTTTTAGACAAACACTTATAATCATAGAAGTTTTTCGTAAGTTAAAGCAGTCTTGAAAATTCAGAGGCAAAATACATAAGAGACAGCTAGAATTTTATATAACAAATGAAAAAAAACATCACAACCTTATTCAATATAATGATCAAAACTAGGGATGTTTTTGCACCTTACCCGCACTGTATATCTTATGAAAATGACACTGTAACCTGCAAAACAAAACTTTAACAGTTTTACAGTAAACAACTGTACATAAATTTTTTACCCACACCCCACACACACACTGATGGCCTGTGTATCAAACCTATCAAATGCCTGTGAATAGGGATTTTAGAGGTTTGATGCGCCTGTCATCTAAATATTATACAATTTTCATCAAGCTGTATCCCAATTTTTTCATTCATACATAGTTTGCATTAAGGTGTATCCCTATTTCCTTCCACTTATACTTACACAGCAAGCTTACGAAGAAAAACAAGTCAAATCCAGAGAGTAATGCTTACCAAAAATACATGTACACATTTTATATATTTGAGCATCTTTTCAAATTGTCTCAAGCAGCATGTTAAAACCAGAGAGAAATTGCATGGCGTGGAAGGGAATTTACAATTACAGGAATAAAAAAGATCCACTTAATTCTTTAAAATGTCTTTACATGAATACATGAACTCAACATAAATATACAGGCATATTTTCATAAATGCAGTTTCAAAGTCTAAAATCTTCGAAAGGCCTTGTCATTCCTCTTTCTGGTTATCCCCCTTAGCTCTCACACCACCATTACTGACTGCAGTGCCGATGCTGTGGCTTCCAACAATAGCACTACCCTCACCCCTCCTAATCCTGCTGAACACAGAGCCGAGAAGCGTGCAGATCTCCCTCCACACAGGACTCGTGAATTTTTGAAACAGGCATAAAGCAGTGGAGACGACAAACACTGCATTGTATAGGACAATAATGTAAAACTTACGGAGCCATTCCATGCTGCCAAATTTTCCCAACAGATCAAAGTTAGTAATGCCTGAAGGAGAGGAAAAGAAAATGCATGTAGAGTATCTTTCAAATTTTGTCCCTAAACAACATTATCAAATACTGTGCAAATTTATTCTTTTATTCATGATTTGGGAACTGTAATCTGGAGGAAACGAAAACACATATAAAATAAAATATAAATAAAAGTGTGTATGCATTATGTATAATATCATGTGCAGATGCTTTTTTTTAACTTGATTTTTTTTTCCTTGGGAGGTTAAGTGTGAGTTTTGTCTACCAATTATTAGTTGGTAGATAAAACAATAGATTTTAGTCAAAGGTGAAAGGTACTCTCTTATCCATCTGTGACAGTTTTATGCGTTCGTGTGTGGAGAGTCTAGACCTAAAATCAGAGCGGCTGATCCTTATTTACTTGTAATTTCTTGTCAAATTCTAAATCGACCGTGGCGAAGCCCATTTAAGTTTAGCAATGCTATTATTATTTTTCTTTTATTACTTTAGATCTTGGGATTTCTAGAAGGTTTTTGAAGGAGCAAAAAACATTATTCACAGGAAGCTGTTTAATTGTACCTTAGAGACTAGATAAGCTTGGAATGCCACTAGAAACCTTTGGAGATGTTTGCAGTAAGGCGGAGATAAGTGAAAGGATTTGATTTGTCGATATTTTAAGCTTATTTTGATTGCAGAAAGTTTGAGATAGTAATTTCTAGTGTTTTCTAGCATGAACTGTTTGTGTAATATTGGTCTCATTAGCCATAGTATTAATACATGTATCAGTACTGCCTGAAAACTGTTAGCGGTAGGTATAACAGGATGGTTGAGATCTCTTTCGAGAGATTGCTGATAGATTGATAGAACTTGTAAATCTATAGAATCGTGGAAACAAACGTTGCCGTTGTGGAATTGTTCTTCAGTCAAATTCATAAACTTTTGGTTCAATTTTCAGCAAGACTTTGAGTGATTTCTGCTCTTGCTTCAAAAGAACTTGCTAGAGTCAGTGTCCAGATAGACATATAACTGAATGGCACGAAGCCCTATCGTGACACCGTTTGTAAAACTAATTATCCATAAGCAGTAAAATAAGCAGTATAGAAAACAAGCTTTTTTTTTCCTTCCCAAGCAATGGATTAAACCTTATTCTTGTCACTTTGCACTAGATAAACATAACGTGGCATAGTTTGTCACAAAATAAAAGGGGGCCAACAAAAAAAGAAGTTATTAAAACTGGACACCTCTTTTGTATATTCAAAAATAAGTTGAAATTATGTTAAAGTACATTTTGTTTATTGAAAAAAGGCACACATATTCATAAATTTTTTTCTGCACTCCATCACGATGCATGAGTGCAATGTATACAAGGTCCAGTGAAAAGAATATTCTCTGCAGACATTTTCCAATTTAAGTTACAAAAATTTATTACCAACCAATATATGAAGTACATAAAATTTATAGATTTAAAAAATAATAACAGTGCTGAAATTAAAACTATGTAAAATCAAAGCCTCACACTTCTTTTTAGATACGAGAATGTTAAAGACGAACACTTGATCCTGCTGTTATTGTTAATGATTGTTTACAATATTTTCACACACTTAATGTTACCATATGAGGAAATAATCAAAATGTCTTATATTCAATTACAATAGTTTAAAAATAAGAGAATGTTTGCTTACCAAATATGTAAAAGCTAATACTTCTTCCCAATAAAAGTGTGTTGATATTAAAAACAAACATTAAAATCTGTTATATTATTATTTCGTTTCCAACACTCACCCGGGATGCTTTTCAAAACATACTATCAGGCATTCCCGCAAAAGCTAAATATATCCGGCGAAAGGCGTCTCTGAGTAACGGCCTAAGTGAGCTGCAAACACAGAGATACTAGATATAAATCTAGAGTTCACGCGCTCTCTTTCGAGCTTAGTCGGGCAGCTGCCCAGTTAGGATGACAAGCGGGCACCACATTGGGGGCAAGGCCGGCAGACGCAGTGCTAGGTCAGCACTTTCTTTAACACACTGCGATACTAACACAAGGCGCTACCAGGAGAGATTGTGGACTTAAATTGTACTGTTTTGTGTTACATTTGTCAGGTATCTCTAATGTGTTGCTCATATTACAGCCCGAGAAAAATAAACTAGGGAAGAAAAATGAATTTTGCAACAATGTAAAATAAAACGACTGTGTACGGAGAAAGGAATTGAGAAACGTCTTCAATACCTTTAAATGCAACATTCATGCATGTATAGACCTGCGTTAAAAGCAAAAATTTATTTGTATTTTTAAAGCAAAATAAGTGCTTGCGACACCAATATAGCTTTGATATGAGATAGGTACATATACAAGTGTATGTATATATATATATATATATATAT
>BLXT01008557.1:473364-487400 GCA_019648995.1 Plakobranchus ocellatus | reverse complement strand
CTCTATAAACTCTGAGTACTCTCTCTATGAACTTTCTGCCTACTCTGTGTCTTCTCTGTGTGATCTCTACGAACTCTCTGTGTCCTCCTCACCAATCTTCTCTCGGTATTTATACCTTTTTCAAAAGAAAACTCTACAAATTTCTGGAAATCTATCCCATAATGCAAGCGTAGAATGTTTGAAAATATAGATCTAGAACATTACATCATAATCCTAAAATAACATAAAAGCAATCTTCAAAAAGACAATAGGAAAAACCCCCTGGGCTAAAAATAGAACATGAGTCACGTTCGTTTACGTAATGAATTCTCCTTCACTTTGCATAAATTAACTCCCCTAAACTGGTTCTTTCTAGAACTCTCGAGTTGACGTGCGTTCAATAATAAACCCTAAGTCTAGTTTTTGTTACACGTACTTTAGATTTTATAGGAGGAATTGTAAAGAAAACCTATCAGCATATATTGGGCTCATATGAGTTTAATGGAATTTAATAACTTTTTTTCTTAAACTTTTTTTTTTTCTTTTTAAAATTTGAAATCTGTAAAACATACTTTTAAACCATAATGACTTCAGGCCTCAAAGTATCTTTTTACTTATGTTCACCCTGGGTCAGCCAAACTGATTTCTACAATTCCCAAAATTTTGGCCTAGACTGTTCTGCTGTAATTTTGTGTGTGTGCATTTTTTTTTTAGTTACCCTGTTTAAACTATAATGATTTCTATTGATCGACATTGTTGTATTGTTCGTTTTTTTTTTAAGTGAACTATCATTTTCAGCTATATTGTGGCACTTCAGTATTCTGTATTTACTCAACAAAGTAGCTAGCAGATACAGAATTCTAAATGGAAGGTTACTGAATTCAGCCAACTATCAAAAAAGATGTTGCAAAATACACATAGTACACTTAGTGCCTGTAGGCCTACTTAATTTAAGTTTTTTAAAGTATCGGCAGGGCTGAGCTGAGGAGGAGCAGCACCACAGAATTGATGATGATCTTTACCAAAGACATATATCCAAGTCTTGGTTGCAGGTCACTAAGATAAGGTAAGATGTAGAGCTGCTAGCAGCTACAGAATTCTAAGTGGAAAGTAACTGAATTCAGCCAACTATCTGGAAAGATATTGTAGTGCCTGCACTTACCTAAAGTTTTTGAAAGTATTGGCAGGGCTGAGCTGAGGAGGAGCAGCACCACAGAATTGATGATGATCTTTACCATAGATGTTTCCCCAAGTCTTGGTTGTAGGTGACTTAGATAAGGTAAGCTGTAGAACCCTACAACTGAGGCCACCATCAGATATCTGATTGTACTTGAGTCAAGAAATTATCATGTACCAAAAGAAATCTAGATGAGTCACAGATCAAAATGTAAACAATATTTTGAAATCTGAAGTATGAATAAAAAATACTCTTATCTGAGCTCAGTTACAGTCAAAACTGCGCTCTAAACCAAGATCAGATGCTAGCCTGTAAATTACAGAAGTAAATGGTTAAACCCAATATGCTTGAATGGCATGAGTATGTAAGTCTTTGTGACAAGTTTAAAAGGAATCATCAGCTATTTCCTTTATTACATTAAAATAAATAGACTAGAAAATATTTGCCCATGACAGAACAAACATGTGTCATTCCACCGCCCATAGGCCTTGATGTAGGCCTGCAGCTGGGAGAAAGAGGAATAGTAATCACTATTTTCCATGTTGACAGAGAAGCAGACAAGAAGTGGTATAGCAATGGTACCATCTCCCCAAAATCTATCTATCCTGTAGCCTCATGTCTGTTCTACAGCCCAGCCCTTAAGTAAAATGATCCCTCTCCTTCCTTGAGAGAAAGAAAGAGACAGGCAGAGGAGGAGGGGGGGTACAGATATTAAGACAGCATGAGGGAGAGCAAGAGAAAGATAGTGATGGCCATGTCTGTCTATGTGTGTTTATATAATGGTTCCAATGTATACAAATAATATTTGAGAGTAAAGGATACAATATCACAACAATTTGAAGAGCTGCCCCAACAGATCCAAAATATGATAATGATGTTATGCCCAGAGAGCTCTCCTGCAATGATGAAAAATACCTTGGTGAAAAACTTGCTTTCTTCCATAAGAGCAGCATTTCTTCAATAAGCGAAGTGTACTCATGGGGAAAACCCACGGGCTTTCTGACAAGATTCACACCTTGAATCATAACGCAATTGCAATGAACGCAGAAATGGTGCTTGAATGTAAACAATGGCCAATTCCTATCATAGATCCAACTGTCTTCTCTATGTATTTTGGCATTACATTTAGACCCAAGAGAAGTCTTGATCTTGCCGTAACATAAAACAACTCTAAAAGCTAAACATTTATTGGTGAAGGTTTGTTCATCAATGTGTCTGTTACGGGTGGTGAGCAGGAAAAGTCTACATCGCCTATTCAATTTGATGGTTGGCTAGATTCGCCATTGGATACACTACACAGATTCAGGGTAAGACTAAACCGCATGATCATTGATTTTTTTTTCTTCAGTTAAATTTACAGCTTTGAATGCTTTTTGGAACGGAACCAGCTAATTTTATAGTCAATCTTTTGATTTAAAAAAATGCTTAAATTATGCCTTTTTCCTCTAAAACTTAAGGGTTTTTCCCTTTTGTGTTGTCCAATCACGACTAAAAAGATACGAGAACAACCAGCATCCATTTATGCAAATGAGCATCTAGGGACCAGGAACATTTATTAAACGGCATATTTCGTCACTGTAAATTCTGAAAGTCACCTTTTTTCTTGCTTGCCATTTTTCTCCAACATGATGTAAAAGAATCTTGGAAACTCTCTTGAAAAGTGCTTATGATAAACTTTATTCTGATTTTGTCAGATCCCTTAGAGAAATACTGTGTGAAAAGAACAATTTCTTTGCTTTGAAATTTGAGGTTTTGAGTTAGATCCAAGCCCGCCAGGTGGGTTTTGGGTGCCTACATTAGGTTTTTCTGCCTTTTCAATTTGAAATCCATTCTCCCACATGTTACTTCAGAAAAGAAAAAAACAATAACTAACTTTAAAAGCCTCTCTGCTACTTTAAAATGTTTAATATGGGTCTGTCATGAACTTCTTAAGACTCCGAACACTGTGCAGATTATAGGTCTAGGTCTAACGGAAATTTGGCATTCTTTACATACGTGCCCCATTTCAGCAAAACCACGTGATAGACCATGATGTCACCCTTGAAATTTCCCCTTATTATTTCATGTTTCGGCATTATTTATAGACTGTCTGGAAAACAAGAGACACAAATGCAATCTGCTCTCTTGGAAAAGATAAACAAAAAAAATTATAGCAAGATCAATGCTCTTGTAAGAAAATGTTCTCAGTTATGGACTGTCAAAAAAGTTTACAAGTAGGACTAGTCTGAAAAGGAAAAAAATAATAGAGCTTATATAATGTGTAAGCCTCAGAATTGAGGTTAAATGTTTCAATGAAACAGAAACTAACTCCTTACTTTCCAATGGTTACATGGTGTTTGTGCATGTGAACAAAAGCACAGATATTATTTACAATTGTATCTATAACAAGATCATAATTATAATCTCTCCCAATAACATTGCCTCCTAAAAAGATCAGCTCGATAAAAGGCATATAAAAAAATAAAAGAGTGCAAATGTTTATATGATGATAATCAATAGTCTTCTCCCATCCATACACAACGGCCATTTACAGACATTTTTTTTTATTTTGTTTCATTTGTTTGTCTAAGGTGTTAATGATAGATACCGATTCTGCTACTAATATTTTAATTTTCATTTCAGTAAACCAAATAAATTTTCGATTTATAAAGGCATGTCAACAATGCAGATGGATCTTGGATTAGGGTATTAGCAATGCTTTCATGCTTTTTTAGGCCTAAGTTCGATTAAAAGGGGATAAGAGACTGACTTTTATCAGATTCTAAAAGTGCAAAGATAGAATGGTGGAAAACCGTGTAGTCTGCTTATACTGTGACCTCCTTGTTGCCTGCTTTCCTCCTCCAGTTCCAGATTTGCTGGATAGAGAAACAATGTTCAGTATTGGTTCCAACAAGATGGAACCAATATGTGGATGCATTCCAGTCAGAGCTTTTTGCCAGTGGATCAAAGATAATATGTGTGGGACCACAGGAAAACCCATCGGATGTCGCAAAGGCTTGTTTTGAAATAGAGCCATTTAAAGTCGATTACCTCGATCATGGCCGAAATCGAGATTTTGATTTCAACAAAATCTCCATTTATTCATCTTCATATTCCACCAAGTTTTATTAATTTCTATAATCTATAAACTATTTAATTATACATTTTTTGTGAGGCATCTTGATCAGATTTGTGGCAACGAAGGTCAAAACACGCAGGCCAATTTCTAAAACTTCACGCCTGATTAATATCACCATTGCTAGATCTACATTACAGCAAACCTACAAGTATTATACACCAAACTAAACAGCAGTTTCTTGACCGTTAGATTTTAACTAGTGCGCATGAATAACCATTGACCTGGTTGAGTGCGCAGCCGTTTTTATTGAGATAATCTTATAGATCTGTGACTCAAAAAACGCTGCAATCCGATAATCCACTAGGCAAACATTTTACGTTTCGTGTCGGATAAAGAGCATCAAAACATTGATATTTTTATAGATAATTGAGTGCTTACCTTTGAAAGCATTAATTTTAAGTTTATTGCAATTAAAAATGATCTTTACAAAGGTCAGTCCTTCACATTACAATAAAAACTTGACCAACTCAAATTTGCAGCCTCAATCAATGACTCAAAAATTGCAAAGTTTTTAAACCTAAACCTAGCCGATTCACAGACCTATGATAGTGTCGATTTATTTATGAAAAACATGATGCAGATGATGAGCAAAGCAAAAGTAATAAAGAAATCAATCTGTCTTGATGATTTGATACAAATCTATAGTGTATCTCATTTTCTTTCATTCTGTCTCTCTTTCTCTATGTCCTTTTCTCTCTCCTGCCTAGATCTAGACTTGTTTACCTCTATTGTATTTGTTATCAATGTTTGGAAGCTAGATCTAACTTAAACTGTAGTTTTGACAGTCTACATGTCATTAAATTTATAGATCTACTTTAGATCTAGAGATCGAAGTTAAATGTGATAGATTTATTAAAGAACTCGACAATCTCGTTGTTGAGGTGTAACACTCAGTGATGAGCAATGACATAAGATGGGCCCAAAATGTTAAATTCCTTAATTAAATTTTTTCACCAAAAAATATTTGTTAAGATTCTCATCTGTGGGTAAGAATGAACAATTGCAAGGTGTATGTGTGGCATGTGTCTGTAAAACCAATTTGTCCATCTATTCTGTCAGCTGAAAACTACATAAAATTTTACAAGCCATTTTCTCAAAACTATGTTTCCTCAACTGGGCAACTTTAAAACATCATAATTTTGTAACTAAATAAGATAGAGCCTTCAAATAAAGAGCAAAATGCTGAAGGATGTTTGAAGAATTCATAATTGTGTCTTTCTCAAATTTTTTTAATCTGTACCCATGAGACAGGTCTTCTTGTGCACCAATATTTTCGTATTTTTTGTTCTCTTGGGTTTCTTATGACAATTAATTATCTAGTTTGTCAATTTTAGAGTAAATTTTTATATAACTAGACAGTTTTCCAAACATGAAAACCCTGATCTAATCTAGAGTATGGTGCAGTAATTTTAGGCCAGGTTTGGTTTTTGCATATAGCCAGTCCACAACAGGCTTTCAGGCCCTCCATGGTGGCAGAGCTCATACCTGCCACAGAAAGGTCCCTGCTGATCTCAGGGCGGACTTGCTAATCATTGTACAATTGATGCCCCTGTAATTTTAAGCCTAGATCTAGTTAACCCTATCTGTGCGAGGTGTTTTATTGTCATATCCATACGTTGGGGGTTACTGAGTGTCCCTACATTTTAATAGCAATATAGTCTTAACCGCACGCGTAGGGTAACTGCGTGCCCCCATAATGTATAGGTAAAAAAATCGCTATTATACCTATCCGTACGTCGTAGGTAACAAAATCACCCCATACTTCACATAGTAAAAAATAATGGAGGGTTTCAAAATGACCTCAGATCAGTTCAATATTGATTTTCTGTCGATCATTATTATATAATATATGTCAAATTGAATTTTTGAGGAACACTTAAAAACTGAAAGAAAAATTCCCATTTTAAAAATTCAAAACAAGCCTTGGGATAACAAAATTACCCCACAAATATGGATAGGGTTAAGAGATTGAGATGCGACCTTGACCTAGTTCAGCACTCAATTGCAGGATCAGCATTACAAAAAGGAGGCTTGATCTGAAATATAAATGCTATATATAAAACTGTATCTGAAAAGAAGGCACACATCGAATTATTCTCCCAGAAATGAATTTTTATCTAATTTGATGTCAGGCAAACATATGCCCCATAATTAAACGTACGTAAATGTGTTGAAGAGGTGTTCATATTGTGGGCCTTTTATAAATCCCATAAATATTTTGTTGCCCACAACAAAATCAAATGTAGCAAAACACCCCATAAAGCTGCTATCTCAATGTTTATGAGAAAATGGCCCCAAAAAATTGCTTAGAAATAATTGTGTACAACAAAATAAATAAATCCATAATTAAATTTTTAAAAGTGGACAAAATTTTTGTCAAAGATTTATTTCATCTTACCGTGACAATGCTGGGAAGGGACTGTGTTCCCAATAAGAGCCGGATAATATTATGGATGACAATGAGTATGCTGAAAACCTATAATTTATGAAAAAAAGATTGATATCACAAATTTGTAAATTTACATATCAGGGATAAACAAAGCATGAAAATTCTGAATATCTTCATTTAGGATTAAAGAATCAAGATCTGCAATGAAAAAAAAATACATAAACACTTAAAAAAAAAAAAATCACTGAAAAGCCTTAAATGAGGCTAAAACTAAAAATTGAACATCTCTGATGTTGTTCAAGTGGCCTTCTACCTTCTAAACCAAACAAATGCATTTTTTTTTTTATTTAAAGACTTATCTTAAAAAATATGTTATTATGAAGGAACATTTCACATTATAGAATCTAACTGTCATGGTGCTACAATAGTGCTAAGCCTGACAGTGACAAAATAGAATAAAAATTTTTTGATATATTGTCTCAAGGTAAATCATCTGGTATCCAATTATTTCAAAAGTACAAATTTTTTTAGTTGGACCAAAAATGAGTTAGGCAATATTGGCAGAATTATAACAAAATATGATCCATTTATGATGAATATTTCTTTGAACTTTCTCAAGATGTATCTGTAGCACTATACTTACAGTGATTGCAAGTAACAAAAGCATAACAACTGGATAACAAAGATTTCTCCTCCAGAATGATATGTGCTGCCGACTCTCTGAGCCAAAAAAAAAAAAGTAAGGCAATTGATGTACTTAAGATTATTTAAAAGAAGACTGACATTATTATAGTGACAAAACTTTATCAGATGAATGTCAAAAACTACATAAAACATCTTAAGTAAATGTAGATTAAGAAACCATCATAAAAAAAATCGTTAGTCACTTGTTATGTTTCCTTTTTTGATCACTTCTTACTTTTTTTTGTTTTTTTGGGAGGAGGGGGGGCACTTTCAGTCTTAATTATTATAAACTCACTATCTCCAAAAAAAAGAGGTAAGACGAAGCAATGTTTGTGCACAAAAATACATGAATACAGACAATTCAGACCAGACCTAATAACTCTCTTCCTTGACAAAAACGAAAAAATTGATTCCTAACTAGACCTAGAAATACATGAATCTCTTCTTAATGCTGTCTGTAATCAGATTTCTTGCATCATTATGGAACCTCATTATTTCCTTCCTTTCATTCTGCGTTACCCAAATTATGGAATTAAATAGTCAACATAAACTTTTTTATTTACCATTATTAACACATAACATTTATGCCAGTAGGACTAAAAAAACATTTACAAGCAATAGAGGATCTCAATCAGGACAATGGCTATCCACAGGACCTAACTCTCATGTGGTTTAGTTCCAAAACATAGACTATTGGAGAGCCCGAACAAAACTGGAAGTAGGCGAGGGAAAACCACTGCTGTAATTTCCGAGATTAGAAGAATCATGAAATAAACCAAACACAGGCGTGGTTAACAATAACAATTAAGGGGATTTACAATTTGGATCCAAAGCCCTCCTTCAGAAGGGATAACCCTCTGCAACAGGTTACTCCAGGTGGTCATCTAGCATCTGCTTGCAAATAAAGGAATAAAGCAAGTCATGTATTAAGGCAGGACTATGGAATGGGCATACATTGTACCAAAAAGGAAAGTTAGATAATGTCTGGACTTGCATGCTCCATAAAAATTAACAGATAAACTCTAATCTTTATTTGATGAAGCAACAGAAAAAAAGTCTGAGGAGGTGTGTCCAATTTCAAACAGAGCAGTTGTTGCTAAACTGGTAGCCAAACCATTAAATCTAAGAATAATTCAAGTATATGCATGAACATCAGATGGTGAAGATATAGATAAGAAAAGTGTTATGAAGAAATACAAAAAGAAAAGGGTATCTAAAATCCCAGCACATCATGATAAAAATGGGTTATTTCCATGCAAAAGTTGGAGATAAAAGGGTAGAAGATGTTGATAGTCATTTTAAGTGGCATAGGAAATGTAAATGAACTGCGTAAGATAACTGAATGGTGTCAAAACAATGATTTCACATGGCAAGTACTAAGTACCATATCCATCCTAGACAGAAGTGGCCATGGAGGAGCCTAGGTGATAGAAATTTAAAAAAGAAAAGGCCAATCTTAACCTTCAAATGGATGTACTAAAATCTGATGAAAAGCTAAAAGACAAAACTACTGTAGCAAAAATAATTATTAGACCCTAAACAATATCTCAGACGTTGAACTGTGCTTGGAAATGAAAAAAAATCACTTCATGAAGTCATAGAGAAAAACATTTCCAAGAAAGATATAAAAGAGCATTAAAAAAATGGATAAACAACAAAATACTAGATTTGATGGAAGAAAGGCACAAATCAAAAAATGAGGAAGCCAAATACAAAGCCTAAACGAACAAAAAAAAAATCAAGATAAAATTCAATGGGGCAAAAAGGAAATGAAAATTTTCAGGAAAAAGAGCAAAAGCCTAACATAGACAGTAAATTCATGCATGCTAAAATGAATGATGTGAGTAGGTAGAGAAGCAAATAAAAAGATAGAATATTCTTTGTCCATAAAAGGAAGAATGAAACAGATGGTCAAACTCAAAATATGTTGGAAAATCTTTTCAAGATGATAGGGGTGAAAAACTAAAAGATTACCAAAAACACATTCGGACAAATTGAATTAATTAAGGCCAAACATAACTATCAAATCGGACTGGATTATTCTGCATGATAGAAAACAATAAGAGGAAAGTATTAAACTTATTATTACTATACTGACTGTATAACTGAATTTTTCATACCTCTAGTCATTGAAATAGACATTGTGACAGCTTAACTCATCGGGCCCTGGCCATTTCAATGCCCGCCAGTGCTTCAAAACTGGCCATGTCAAACAGTTTACAAAAAAATTGTAGTGCTTTTCTATATCGTAGTAGAAACTTCATTTTTACTGTGCGTTTTGGTATTTCAGAACTTTAAAAATATCTTGATCTTATTTCTTTACAACTTTTCAAAAACACCATGCATTTCCCGTTTTCTGAAAGTGTTCTCAGTCAGCAGACACCCATAAAAAGCAGATCTAGAAAATCTTTAATCTGAGAAAAATAATACATTTGGAAATAAATCTTGTCACAGAAAATTAAAAATCATTTCATTGAAACTGTTTCTTTAGTCTAAATCTAAATCTTTTCTCACTCCAAATCATGTAGTTTTTAGTCTGACCGTTCACCTTCTCGCGTCGTTGGCATCTGCAAAGTAGATCTAGAACTACAGAACCCAATATGACGATTAATTGCCTTATTGTTGTCACTAGACCTAGATTTTTCACTCGGAATTCAAATGTCGTTCTTGAAAGAAATTTACAACCTTGGTCACCTTCTAGAATCTAGAGACAGGGATGTATGTCTCCTGATCTTTTTAACCTATGTAGTAAAATAATTTTAAGGAATCTAGAGGCTATTTCAGACTTCACAGTACATGGAGAAAATCTTGATAATCTCAAATAAGCAGATATACAGTTTTAAAGGCAGATACAAGTGACATGATTCAAATATCTTGGCTACCTGATAACATCAGATGGTAGATGCATAGGTTGATTAACCAAAAAAATCCAATGTAGCACCCGCCAAAGATACATATTAAAAAATGAAACTGAAACTATCAGTTTGAAATATAAACATGGACACCAAAATAAAGGTAATGAAAACAGTGGTATGGTCAGTATTATTACATGGTAGTGAGTGTTGGACAACAAACAAGCAAACAGAGAAAAAACTGGAAGCAGTAGAGATATGATTTATCAGAAAAATGAGGATTTCACTTAGAGAAAAAAAGTTCAATGATTCGTTACTGAAAAGGCTAATCTTGAGTAATCATGACTTCAACCCATAAGATGAGGGTAACGTTAATTTTTAAGATACATTTACCAACTCAAGGGTTTAGAACACTTAGCAATCACTAGAAAGAATGAAGGCAAGCGCAATGCAGGTAGATAGAGAATAACTTTTACTGTAAGTTTTAACTTATGGGCAATAGTAGCACAACAACTTTGAACTGAGAACAGACTTGAGTAAAGGAACATGATTGTTACTGTCAGTTCCAGGCAGGGCACCAGAAGAAGAAAAATGCCTGGTGTTATCAAAACAAAATCTTTCAAAAAAAAGTTTCAAGATTGGTTTTAGAGTATTTGTCTCTTTTTTTTTTTAAAGACAATTGTGGGGGGCAAAATGACTTGTATGACAATCAAACTAATGTTCTTCCCAAACCACATTGACAATCTCAAAAATAAATGTAGAGCTAGGTATATATGAATAGTTCTTCACCTAAACTAGAGCTAAAGCTTGATTTAAAAGTTTTTTGAGACCTAGGTAGAGACTGCAAGCTAAAAACTAAATGCCTCCAACAACAAGAAAAAAAAGTGTGATCGATGTCACTCAATATTACTACACAACATGCTCAAAGCTAAATGACTTTTGCAATTGAAAACAAATAGTGATGTTCTGAACTTAAATTAGCCAAGAATCTAGCAGATAGGCAGACTTGTATGACACAAAAACTATATTGACTTTGATTGGTCTAGAAGAAATTCTGACCCATTGAATTGAACATTGTCGTCATGGCTTACTTTTGACATTCATATATGATCTGGGCCTCATCCTGTTAGCTTCAATTATCTGTTTTTAGCAAGTTTCTCTGTTTCCTTCAACTTTTGTAAAGAGGAAGTCTTTATCAGCTGTGGGTATTAAAAAAGCTTTTTTCAGTGTTTTTTTTTTTTTCTCTCTTCAAACCTTTATTTTTCCACAAACATTCGTGAGGCAGGATATTATAATTAAATTGAGACAGCTGCCATTATTATTTTTTATACATACAGCAACAGCAGCACAAAAAAATTAGAATATTTGATCGAAAAGAACGGCAATGCAAAACAATCTAAATCTATTCTCGTACAAAATCAGTGGAAGAGTGCTAGAGCTAGTGTATCTGCAATATATCAAACAAAAAGGCACTGTGTAGCACAGTGCTCTTTAGTTTTGAAAAAAAAAAAAAGCAGTGCCATAACAAAAGGCACCATCTACCATGTGGTGATTGATAAAGAATAATAATATATATCTTTTCTTCCAAGAAGCTAACGGGTTTACACGTTATGATAGGCATATGCACTTAGTCTTTTGATTTGATGTAAAACTTCCCTTTTTAATTGTCAGGTGTTGAATTCGAGTCAAACTATTTGGCTCAGACTAACTAAGTTTTAACCTAACTTCACCAGGTAAAAAGTACTCGATATTCCAGGTGTGTGTATGGACACTGAGCACAACGTCCTGCTGCAGCACTTGGCTAGCTGGGGTGACAGAGGTTCAAAAACATCAGTGCTTTATTGAACACGGCTGTTTAGTGTTATAAGCTTACATTTTAGTTGGCGCACCACGACCCATGGTCGAGTTGAGGTCATGGGGTCAAGCTACCTGGCGCAAGTCCCCAGCAGAATAGGTCAGCATGACCTAGAAATATGCGCTTTCATATGTGGTGTTTAAAAAAATTCTTTAAAAATTATTAAACACATGCAGGATACGAAAAGCAGTTAGATCGATTACACACATGTTGCTGTAAATTTCAATATAACATTCGTCATAGTCGCATCAATAATTTTTATAACGAGTCGAATCTTTATTATGAGTCTCATAATAGTCATTTCAGTGGCAAAGTGTATCATACTAAAATTAACAAAATGAACACATTCCTCACCATGGATTGTAATGAAACCTAACATAAACAAAGATCATAGTGTTAGAGGTTCACCTTGCAAGTTTTCTTGATTTGATCCTCCCGGAAAGCCTACAATGAACAGTTTGTTATGCTAGGACTGGCAACATCATAGCAGGAAGCGTCACTATCCGTTATCGCCGCAGCGCTACCAGTTATCGCAGGCATACAGATAATAATCTTGTCTACAGCATTGGTTAGCACTAATAGTGTCCAATGTTAAAACATTTGCTTCGTTCGTGAAGTAAAAGGAAATAACTTGTTTTTAAATTTTATTTGTAATCCAATCAACAAACATGTGTGTGAGCATGTGTGTTTGTGTGTGAACATGTTTTTGTTATTTGCAGAAGGGGCAGAGTTAATCGCTCTGTTTAATTTTTCAGTTTTCGCTTTAAAGTTTGAGGTATGGACGTTTGCAAAAGAGGCGCAACTTGAAGAAGGTAACATTCCATTGTTGTGTTTATCTTCCTCTCCTCCTGCCGTGTGTTAGCTGTCCTCTTTCTTAATTTTGCGGTAGATGAGTAAATGAGCTCCCCACCTTGCTCTCTCAATAGGCCAAGTCCTATCTTATGTTCTCGAATAAAGGGAAGGCAATGAGACTCTAAAATGTGCTGTTTCGGAATAACTCTCTTTTTAAATATCCTCCTGTAAGTAGCCACAAATGAGTCTATATTTGTTTTAATGCTTGATAATGAAACCGGAGCTATAGGATAGGTGTGTGATATATCGTTATGAACAAGAGCGTAGGCCTCGTTAAGCAGAGTTTTATTTCATTTGCATTATCAACAATGAAAGGATTACTGGTCCATTCAAACGATGTTCTGACTATTGAGGCTGTGATGTCTTTGAAAACCTCTGGGTGTAGATATTTGTTAAAGTGATTGCCTGTAAAAGAAGGACTATGATATGACTGTGGTGTGATAGCGTGTTTATCTAGCTCTACATCAAGTTAAGAACATACAAGGCCAGATTGGGATATTAGTGGTGTGTGTGAAATTGTTGTGGTTCAACTTAGAAGTGTATGAGGAGTTTTTAAAATTATAATTGTTTATAATCAGGGAACTGTCTTGATTGATTGATTATTGGTATACCCAGTCTCAGGGTTTCTATTCACTCAGTCTCTCTCGTAGGCTTCCGTCAGATGCTCAAGCAAAGTAAAGCAAAGATAGAAAACCATTAAAAATCCAACAGAGTATATGAAGAAAAACTTTAAAAGGAATCTGTACAAAGCCTCAGATCTTTCCATAGACACCGAGGTCCTTTAAGTAACCCACTATGCGAGAGGGATTGACCTCTAGGAAAAGTCTGTACAGGTCAGTTACACTGAAGTATTTCCTCCTGGTGTCCTGAAAGTCTGGACTGATTGATTGATGATTGGTATACCCAGTCCACCATTAAGCGGTGATCTCAAGGTTTCTATTCACTCAGTCTCTCTCGTAGGATTCTGTCAGATGCTCAAGCAAATTAAAACAAAGATAGAAAACCATTAAAAATCCAACAGAGTATATGAAGAGAAACTTTAAAATGAATCTGTACAAAGCCTCAGATATTTCCATAGACACCAAGGTCCTTTAAGTAACCCACTATGCGAGAGGGATTGACCTCTCGGA
>BLXT01008557.1:454000-468469 GCA_019648995.1 Plakobranchus ocellatus | reverse complement strand
ATGTCGGAAAGATCTTTTAAAATTCCATATCTCCAGGTGGTATCATAGGCTTTTTCTAGATCGAAAAAAACTGCCAGAACTTGCTTTTTTCTGGCGAAAGCCTTTTTGATAAACGTTTCCAACCTGACCAAGTGGTCCAATGTGCTATGGTCCTTCCTGAAACCGCACTGTACATTTGACAGCAGGTTTCTGGACTCAAGCACATGGACCAGTCGGTCATTCACCATCCGCTCGAGAGTCTTACACAAGCAGCCCTTGGGCGCAATAGGTCTATAGTTGGAAGGATAAGAAGCATCCTTCCCAGGTTTTGGAATTGGAACCAACGAAGCCTCCCTCCAAGATGGAGGGATGTCCCCAATGGTCCAAATGTTATTGAAAAGTTTAAGAAGGGTATGCAGGCAGGATTCAGGAAGGTGCCTAAGGAACTGATAGTACACACCATCAGGACCTGCGGCAGAGTCATTAGATTTAACGATAGAATTTTTTAGCTCTGCCATGAGGAAAGGATTATTGTATGGTTCATTGTCCTCAGATGAAAAATTTAAATTTTGTTTTTCGGCTCTTTGTTTGGTTTGCTAGAAATTTTTAGAATAGTTTTCTGAGCTGGAGTTATTTGAGAAAGTTTCAGCCACATGATCGGCATGATCTTTTAAGGTTGGAAATGATCTGGCCGTCTTTTATAAGATGACAAGAAGGGGCACAATTTTTGCCTTTTATTTTTCTTATTTTCTTCCAAACAGTTTTTGAGGAAGTATTGAAATTTAAGAGGATACATATGTCTTTCAAGACTGTTTCTTGGAATTTTTCATGACAAATTTAGCCTTGGCTTTTTGTTTTTTAAAATTTACAAAATTTTCAAAATAAGACGTTTTAAAATACTTCCTTTGAGCCTTTTTCCTTTCCCGAAGAGCCTGCCTACATTCCTGGGTAAACGGGTTTTATTTTTCGTCCCCTTATGAAAGGGTATGGACGACCTAGCCGCATCGAGCAGCTTTGAAGTAAACTGCTCGATGTCGGCCACAGTGTCGTCCAAAGACAGTTTGCATAGGTCTCCGAAACGGTTCCAGTCGGCTTTTTTAGAATTAAAACTAGTATTTACATTGCTGCTAAAATTTGAGGACAACGTTAAAAATATAGGAAAGTGATCGCTGCCGCACAGATCACTGTGGGCAGCCCAGGAACATTCAGGGGCAATGGAGGGTGAAGCCACTGCCAAATCAATCGCTGAGGTCGAATGATGTGCCGAAGGAACAACAGTTTGCTCTCCAGAATTTAGAATGATAAAGTCATTTTCACCTATGAACCCCTCAAGCATCCTCTCCCGCCCATCCCAGCGGGAGTCCCCCCACGCAGGAGAATGCGCGTTGAAATCTCCCAGGACGAGAAAGGGCTTCGGAAGCTGCTCAAAGAGCTCAGCCAGAGAAAGTTTCGAAACTGGGGAATTGGGAGGCAGGTATAGAGAGCAAATGGTTAGAGTCTTTTCCAGGCTGATTGTGGCAGCTGCAGCATGCTGGCCAGTTTTCAAATCAATTTTCGAAAAATGGGTTCCGTTTCTGATGAGGAGGGCTGCCTCGCCCCCGGGGGACCCACCCTGCGGAAGAAGCCCTGCCAGGCGTTTTATCTTTTTAGTAGCCTTCACCCCCTCCGTCAACTAGACTTCAGGGGTGAAGGGGTAGGGAGGCGAGAGGGAAGGCGGAGGACCTTGGGGTTTCACCGCCGGGGGGGGGATTTGGAGGTGGATTGGGGTTTGGAGGGGGAGGGAGGGCACTCCATAAGGGAGGTGGGGGTGGAGGAATCCCCCCAGATTGAGGTTGTCGTATCCTCAGCATCCATCGCCAGAGGGGCAAAACGATTGACAGTTTCCCTAGGGGCCTCCTGTCTTTTGGACTTTTCGGCCCTGCGCTTGGCTGGTACTTCAGCTTCTGCTCCTCCCTGGGGACTGGGAGCCGGAGAATCCTTCTGGGCTTTTTTCCCCTTGGGCGGGGCAGAAGGGGCACTTCTGCCGCTATCCTTGGGGAGCGCTGCTGGCTTCGTTCGAAGCTGAGATTTGACGGCACTAGCAAATGTTCGCTTTGAAATCGTTTTATGGATTTAAAAAAGAACTGCCTTATGGGCTTGCTGAAATGTACCGCCCTTCTCAGCTTTGTAGCGAAGAATGGCTTGTTCTTCCAAGAACTTCCAACAGGTCTTGCTGCTGGCTGCATGGTTTCCTCTGCAGTTTAGGCAAAGGGGGTCAGCCAATCAGTCACGTTTGACATGACCACCCTTGCCACATCTAACACATACAGCAGCAGGTTTCTTACACCTGTTCTTGCCGTGGCCATAGTGTTGGCACTTATAGCAGCGCATTGGGAGCGGAACGTACGGTCTGACATCAAGAGTCAGGTACCCCGCACATATTCTACTTGGCGGCTTCGGGCTGTCAAAGATCAGGACGACGGTGTCGGTCTGAATTTTGTCCTCACCCCGACGCACCTTGATGCGCCGAGCGTGAGTGACGCCACTCAGCTCCTCCACCACCTCCTCTGAGCAACACCGTAGATCACGACTGCGAATTACTCCCTTGGAACCGTTCAGACTCTTTTGAGGACTGACAGTTCAGACTCTTGTGAGGACTGACAGTCACAGGGATGTCTAGGAATGTCGCGATTGCTCCCAGCTTCTTTGCCTGGTCGTTCGACATTTACTCGACCATGAGGTCACCACTACCAAGTTTGTTGACCTCGATGGTCTCGTCGCCCAGAATCGACTTCAACTCCCTATGGATCTTAAAAGGTGACCTGTCGGCCACCTTCGCAGATCCTTTCGAGCTGATCACCACAAATTTTTTTAATGGTGACCAGCCCGAAAAGGGAGACACGCTCATCAAAGTAGGAAGGTCCTCCGCCTTCCTTTTGCTGGCAACAGAGGCAGCCCCACGAGCTGAAAACTTTATACCATTGGAGAGTGAAAGAAAATAGCTTTAATATGATATCCAACATGAAAGTGTGCTCTGAGAATAAGGTTTGTAAATAGATTAATAAAAACACAAGAAAGTCACAAAATTCGTGACTTCATCAGCGGCCGAGCATAATAAATGCAGCGGTTCAACTGACCAGGTCGCGGCATCGCTAATCCACGTACCTCGCCCATGCCCATCCCACCCCGACAAGCTTATGTGTTGAGGGGCTTGCTGTGAAGCATTCTCCCTGCAAGGTAATCAATGACCTTGCACCGCTGGCAACTAAAAGTCAAGATTTTGGCCAAAATGAGCAACCCTGTGAAAAATACTGATAAAATAATAACAAGGCTGGGGTGAAAGAGGCTCAAAAACACCGGTACTTTATTGAAAAATACTGATAAAATAATATCAAAACAATTTCTCTTCTAATTAAGATTGGTTTCTCTTAGGTGAATGGCAAGCTCTGTACAATGTTTTAACAGTCTTTTTCCATTTAAAGAAAATAGCAGCTGTTGCAACTGTAGAAAACAATATTGAACAGAAAAAAAATAGTTTTAAAATTCTGACATAATATAGCTAATAATCAAGATATCTACATCTTTTACATTGATAGGGAAAGAGGTAAAGATTCACCATCACAAATGAATTGTGCAGGTATATAAGAGTAGATTGAAATGGCCTAGAACCAGATTTAGATAAGATCTCTAGAAACCTAGTTTAATCTTGGATTTTTAAAGCTTAAAGTTGAATGATGATAAGATTTTTGTCCTTGATTTATTTGTTTTTTCAGTTTTCTTCCCTTGTATAGGCTCATGAGGGATAATCTACACTCATCAATGATTGCCAAGCTTCAAAAGGTCTTTTTTGCTTGCAGATCCATTTTTTAAAACAGCATTCTGAAGTCTTTTTTTTTTCAACAAACACATTATAATTTTAACATTCCAAACAAAAAAGTCTGCTGCTCAGCATAATCCATGGCTTTACTTTGGGTGAATCAAAATGTAGTGGCCTAGGCTGGGCCAAGTGATCACAGATAATACAACGCAAATCACCTGTTTCATTTTGAAAATTTCCAAACAAATTTTTATAATACAGTGGAACACGTTTAAACTGAAATTCTAGGAAATATGATTCCTATTTTGGTTTAAGCATAGCGCATTAAATAAGTAAGATTAATAAAGAAGAGTAAGCAGCTTCCAAAATATTAAGTAAACCAAATCCCACCCATCGTCACATCAAAATGTGAATGAACAGGCCTATCCACGAATTTGTCTTTCTGTTATATCCATCTCTCTATCGCCTTCTCTTTTCTTTTCAGTTAAGAGCTTCTTGCATCTGTTATTGATGTAGAATAATAAAGCTTTCACAATATATAATCATCGCCTAAGTAAGTTTTGCGGTACTGAAATCCTCTACTTTTACAATTTAATCATCGCCTAAGTTTATCGGTACTGAAGTCGTCAACAAGAGAGATGGTTTTATTACCGGCTGTGATGCAACAGTGTTTGCTTAACTTTGCGCTGACGGGACCTAGACATGCAGGGAGTGTCTGGCACAGTTTCACTGCGTAACTGAATGGTGGAAGAGAAGGGATGGGCAGAAAATTTTTTTTTGCTTTTTTATGTGTCTGTCGGACAGTGACTGGGCTTTCCTAGTAGTTTTTATTTTGCTTTAGCGATAGAAAGGCAGCCATGTTGAAAGAATTGGAGGAAAAGCAGGAAGCTCTTCAATTTCTTTTTGGTTTAGCCGTTTTTTCAGTTCAGTCGTTTTCGGTTTAGGTGTTGTCTACTGTATGCAATAAAAGTAAATACATTTTACTGCATGTGTGGGTATCTTTAAAACTTCAGTTTTTTTTTTCTTTGTCAGATGAACTCTTTAGATCTCTTTTCAACATAAACTACCAGCCTCTAATTTTAAGCTAAGCCTGGGTCCACAGATAAACAACTTTGTTCGCAGCCTCGCTGTTGTGCCAGTCCAGAAAACAAGACAAGAGCTGCTGACGTTAACATTGAAAAAGAACTTAGGAATCACAATGAATTAACCCGCTTTCTTATTGAAGCCAAATGAAATCAAAAATTTCAACTTACTGAGTCAACTTATTAAGTCAAAAAAGAGGTTTTGGTTTGATCTATGTATGTATCTCTCTTTCCTCCCTCTGTCTCTCTCACACACAATGACTTCAAAATAACCAACTTCATTGTATGTTAAAGAAGAATGCCAAATGTAAAGCTTCCATTTGCTGAACAAGAAAAGACAGAGGCGAAACATTAAAAAATAAACAAAGCAACTACCTAAGATTCTTCTGTCTTTCTGAACATCTTTCAAAGTTTCCCTGAGCTGTTCTGTGTTGGTGAAATGTCCATTGTTGAGATGGGCATGACCTTTAGGAAATGGTGGGACATTAGGGAGAGGGAAAAAAGAGAAAACAGGGCAGAAGAATATTAGTCATACACATTGAAATTTGCATCATTGATATGAATTGAATTGCCATCAGGAAGAATTTAGCTTTCAGACTTTTGCTCTGTTGATTCAGTATTTCACAAAGCCTTTTCAACTAAACAGAAAGTCAATAATTGTATGTCTTTAATCAAATGAATGGCTAGTATGCCAGAAACACAAACTTGTCACATTAGTACATTATTTTGGCTTGTGCTAAAAGAACTTCAAAAGTGGAATTTTTCATCTACATACAGTTAAAAATGAGTAAGATCACCACTCAGGAAGCACTTCAAACAATATAAAATCTAGGATCCTAAGGATGCAATGGCAACTGAATTTTTAAACTAAGTAAAGAGGAAGTACGCTTAGTAAGTATCATTAAGCATTATTATACATTTATTTTCTGGTTAGCAACTGTTCATTTCCCATCTACATACACAAAGTAATAATGGATCGTTAAGACTACATACAGACCAAACAGAAAGCATTTTCTTAAAGTAATATTTCAGTATTTCTGTCATATTTTACTAAATCAATGAGTTTGTTGTCATTACAGTAGCATTATCATTTAAATAATTATATATTTAAATATATTGCAGTTTGCAGTAAACAAAAATGAATGGTTGTTGGACTCAATGCTTTTTTGCATTTTGAAGGGACACTTGAACTTGTTTCCTTCATGTCTTTTCTCACTGACTGATTTTTTTGATAAAAATACACATTTCATCACCCAGCATGTGGGGCCAGGGTTGTGTGTGACACATGCTTTTGTAAGGGATCACAATCATGCAGCACAGACCTTAACCAACCAAAACACTCTCTCCAGACCTCGTGGTAAAGCGGCGCTAATTGAGAGTGGGGTAGCGCTGGCAAAAAGCTATTGAACACTTGGGATAAGGATGGGCAGTCGATGTATTAAGCAGGTGAAGAAAGTAAAGTAACAAGAGGTCTACATCTACATGAGAGAGAGAGAGGGAGAGAAGGGGGGACAAAGAAAACTATAATTTAGAAAAATAGGAATATTTATACTCAACTACATCATAGTTTACAAAGCAAACGCATTGTGAATTCAGTAGTGCATGCGCACTCTCTGGTTGATGGATCAACATAATTACTTGATCGACTTTAGACATTTTCATTCTCTGCAACAAAAGATTAAGTGTAGTTAATCATGAAAATGGTTGGTGTTGCCAGCATTAACCTCCCATGATTCAGTAGGACTATTGTCTTCTTTTTAATCTCCCCTGAATAGATAACAACCACCCTTGTAATCGGGGCGTCAATAACACAATGGATGGCGAATCCACCGAGATCTGCAGGTACCCTTCTGTTGCGGGCTCAAGCCTCATCACTGGCACTCTAGCCTGACGGAGTGCCTGAAAGCCTGAGATCACCTTGTTGTGGACTGGCTATATACAAAAGCCAAACCCTTGTTATAAAGTTACTTTATGATAAGAAAAAAATTATTACAAGTTCCGTTACTTCTACTTAGGTCAGCACATTGTAAAACCTTCTAACTGTGAAAACATGAAAATGCTATTTCAGTGTTTATGTTAGTAAGTGGTATTATCATATCATCTTGAAATCACAAACATTATATTGTCAGTTTGATCCAATCACAATCAGTGGATGTAAAAAAAAAATAATAAAATTACTAGCGTAACAAACGAGGCGAAATTAGTGAAGTACTAGATGTTGTATCTCTAGGTAAATCAGTTTCAGCAAATATTTAACTCAACAACATTAAAAGTTTGCCATCGCGCCACTTTCGTGGAACGCGGTCGAAAATTATTTACCGCTGATGCACCGCTTTCCATAAATGATCCGTTTTCATTGACCGTTAAAGCCATGCCGCGTTCCTATAAAGATCACGAAGTTTAGTTATTTATTTCAATTTTTGCCTATCATATTTTAAGCATCCAATACTTAAACTTTCTCTATAACCATTTTTTGTTCGTTTCAAATAATTTTGTGGTGCTCAGACAGCATTTTCAATTTTTATAAATAATTTCTCCACTTGATCTCGCCTTGTCTATAACCTCTGTTCTTCCACTTCGCAGAGGTTTGTTTACAACCACAGAAGTATTAGAATCTTTTTCACTCAAGGCTCTGAGGTTGAGGATGATGGAGAAAGTTGTAATAATGAGAGAGAGGAAGAGAGTGATGAGGATGATACTGATTTGTTTGAAGATGTTCCTTTTCGTTTGGGTGAAAATCTAGATGTTGGACATGAGGCAGCCCAAAGTGAATCAAGCTTCAACAGCAACCCTGTCTGCCCAGCGCCAGACGTCGATGAGAACGTAAATCTCGATCTTAGTGTAAGATCAGAATCCGAATCAGGGGACAAAAACATGGCTGTATTTGATGCTGATACTGAAATTGACGATGGACTAGATGTAGATCTTGTTGTTGAACTCGATCAAGATCAACAGAATTATGACAGTGGCGAGTGGCAAAAGAACACAAATGGCTTCCCGAAGATTTTCGGCTAAACCTGGAATCAAAGTGGCTTTGTCTGATGATCCTTCGCCTCTGGAGGTCTATAAACTCTTTAACACTGATGAGCTGATCAATTCATGGAAGGTAAAGTATGAGTCTGTATTGATTTATTTTTTTTAATTTAAAACCTAGAGTCTAGATCTATGGAGTACGAAAGATGGTGCGCTTCATTCGGATGGAGATGTAGATCTAGATTTGTCATCTTACATCCAGCTTTAGAATTTTTGTTCCTTCTAAAATGATAATTATTCTGATACAGTTTGAGATTATCTGTCGTATGAAAAGTGTAAGACATAGCCAAAAAAACGTTCAACCTGAATCATTCCAGGTTATTGCTTTTAAACCAGAAATACAGACAAGATGTACATACTAATGAAATTGATGAAAGTGAATCATTATCATAATTGGAGCTATTTAGAGCACCGGTAATAAATTATGCTGATTATAATTCATTTTAAATCACAATAATACTTTGAACACAGGTAATGATTATTATTTGATATTCTAACCAATGAAAGAAAATTTGAACATTCTTTTTGGTTGCATTTCTTGTACAATTAGAGTTTTCAAATCAATGCACCAGTTTATCTCAGAGCTAAAAGATGAATCATTCAGACTGAGACTTGAAAAAAAATTGTGGGGAAAAAGGATCGTCACACCAACAAAGAATTTGTATCTTGCCTACTATAACTTTTTCCTTTACTCGCAACAGGTTGAGACAAATCGTTACACCCGAGCCATCATCAACAGCAAGGACCAACAGTTGCTGTCCAACCGCAGCAGGTTCAAACTGTGGACACCTGTCACCTTGCGGGAGATGTGGAACTTCATAGCCATATGTATCCACATGGGCCTGGACAAGAAACCAACGCTCCACGACTACTGGACACACCATCCAGTTCTCCACTCCTCATTTGAACCTAAAGTGATGGTAAGAGAACGTTTTCTGTCTATTTTAGCATTTCTGCACATCAATGACAATGATTCATTTGTGCCACACAGTCAGCCTGACTATGATCCAATTCAAAAGATCAGACCATTCGTCGACTACCTCAATGCAAAGTTCAAAGAGGTGTACCAGCCCCAGCAAGAGGTGTGTATTGACGAGGCCATGATCCCCTTCAAGGGACGTTCTAGGTTCAAAGTCTACATGAAGGACAAAACGACCAAATGGGGATTTGAGTTGTACGAACTGTGTGAGAGCAGTTCCGGATATGTATGGTCAGTAGAAATGTACTGCGCTGACAAGCGGATAAGCAATAAGCCTGTTGAGGTCACCATGCGCCTGCTCCAGCCTCTCTTACACGCTGTATGTCGACAATTATTATTGCTGTCCAGACCTGTGGAATCAAATGCAGGGACGTAACACCATGCTGGTCGGAACCTGCAGGAAGAACCATGTGGGTATGCCAGCTGATCTGTTCCAGAATAGGCAGAGACCAGGGGACTTCGACTTCAGGTGGAAGGGTCAGCTGGTAGCCACACAATGGTTTGACAAGAGGGAGGTGGTCACCCTTTCCACCATTCATCAACCGCAAGTGACAGAGACAATAGGTAGATACGAGGTCAAGGAAAAGCCCCTGGCAGTAATAGATTACATAAAGTTTATGTCGGGGGTGGATCATTTGGACCAACTGCTCTCCTATTTTCCAATGAGGAGGAGATCCCAGAAGTGGTGGAAAAAAAACATTTTTCCATCTACTGACACTTGTGGGGGTCCAAACCACAATATTGCTAAATAAGCACAGCACGCAGCACAGAAGGTGCAGGACAAACCTGGCCAGCGTCCTCAAGGAAATCAGCGTTGCGCTCGTCGACAAAGATGTCATCTACGACCATCAGGCTGACAACGTTCCTCTTCCTATGGACCGTCTAAAAGGAAGATCATTTCCTCTCTGTGTGCCCCAACACTGAGGCTTCTGACTCCCGTGGCAAGAAAGCTCAGCGTCGGTGCAAAGTTTGTGCTGATAGAGCCAAAGCAGCAAGACAGACCCCAGCAGAGAGGAAAAACAAAAGAAAGCTGACAACAACATGGTGTCGAGAATGCAAAGTTGGTCTATGCCTGGACTGTTTTGAGATTTACCACACAAAACGTGACTATATAAATAACTAAGAACCTTTTCAAACGGATAATAATTTTACTACAGTGTCTAGCAGAGTAGCTAGGTGTGTTATTAGGGTATAATATAATATTTAGTGACTGATTCATAGGTCTTCTCAACATTTTTTTCTTTTTTAAATTTCATTTTACAAAAGGCAGCAGTAATTTCCTACATTGTGGCTGGAAAGCTTTTCTTTTTCTTCTTAATTTTTTTAATTTTTACATCAGTGTTATTTTAGTGATTATAAGAGATTTTCTGGAACATTTTTCTCCTACATCAAAAACTTAACTAAATACGCATTCATTTGTTTAGCTCTAAACTTTATTGGTAATGCTAAAACACTTTTTATAATGAAAATGAGAGAAGCAATAGTTTTATGTGTTGCAAGAAGGCAGATAATGTTTCGGATTATTGCAGTCGATGTTAACATCATAGGTACCTTGTCTGGATCAGACATTGACGATCATGTTCCTCCACTCACACTTATTCTCAGTTAACTTTATAAAGTTGTTATTGCTACCCTTGCCTATTGCCCATGACTTAAGATTTTCAATAAAAGTTATTCTCTGTCTACCTGTACTGCTTTTGCCTTCAATCTTTCTAGCGATTGCTAAGTGTTCTAAACCCTTATGTCGGCAAATATGGCCTAAAAACTGTAGTTGCCTCTGTCTAATGGTTTTAATTAGTGATCGCTCAAGATTAGCCTCTTTCAGAACTAATTCATTTGACTTTTTTTCTGTCCCTGATATCTTCATCATTCGTCTGATAAACCACATCTCTACTGCTTCTAGTTTTTTTTCTATTTCTTTGTTTATTGTCCATCACTCACTACCATACAAAAGTACTGACCATACATATGTTTTGATTACCCTTATTTTGGTTGTCATACTTATGTTTTTATTTGCCAGTATAGGTTTCATTTTTTTGGAATGTATCTTTAGCCATTGCTATTCATTTACTTATTTCACTTGTGCATCTGCCATCTGATGTTATTAGGTAACTAGTATTTGAATTTTGTAACTTGTTTGATTTTTTCGCCTTTGCTAACAAAATTGCACTTGGGGTTAGAGGATTTCTTTGAGATAACCACACATTCCGTTTTCTTTACATTCAAAGACAGGCCCATGCTTTTAATGCTTTGTAATAGGGCAGATAATGATTCGGGTTATTGCAGTCGATGTTAACAAACAATGTCCCTGCAAATGTTTTTGAAATAATTTTTTCCACTTTTATTTCTTGGACGTTTGAGAATTTATTTTGAAATTATTTAATTTTTCATTGCTTGTGAATATGAAAAAGTGAAAAAAAAAATTACCAAATGGATATGTGGCTGCTAAAACAGGATTTCATGTAGATATATGATCACAATGGTACATTACATTTCATAGGATACTTATATTATGCTTTTTGTTTTTTCTGCTGTTGGCCATCTTGTTTTGGTTGTCATGGTAACCTTAAAAGTGTGCTTGTCGGTCTAAAAATATGTTTGTATTATAGTTCATAAAATAAGGTTTATAAACAACCAAATACATCACTAGAGGGGCTTTACATGATTTTGTACCATTTTTTGAAAATGCGCCAAAACCATGCGTTTGCAGGGAATAGCCAAAGGGCTGCCTTAGCATACGTAAGGAATAATAGAGTCTCAGACTATGCAATGCAAAAGGTTAACTTTCATGGAAAAGATGACATGTTATCACATACATGGATAATACTTTTACTTAGCTGATGCTTTAGAATTATAATTATTTGGGAAGTGATATTACCTCTGCAATTCCCAGAAGTTAATTCAGCTAAGACTATATCACATCCATGGTCCTTAAGGATGTGTTCAAAATATCATGATCTTATTATTTTTGTTCAATACTTCGAGGCACTGGTTCTGAAGTCTGCATTACCTATGGTCTCTGGTAAGTTAATTTATTAATTGACTCTACTAAATAAAATGACAGAAGACTATCACATACAAGCACCAACATACCATCTCGATGGTTTATCTTTCTTATAAGGTTTTCTTCCTCAAATCTCACTGTGCTCAACTCTTCTTCAATATCTTGCAGGAACTGTGCAAAAAAATTTCAAAGAAAAAAACAGTCACTATGAAAATAATCTTTTAAAAAGGCGAGAGAGAGGTCTATCACAAAAGTAACCTTAATTATATGAAGGTCTTCACAAGTATATATACAATTTGTAAACAGCCTTTGTAAACGTATGAATTAGTATGACTCTTTTCAGAAATAAATGTGGTAGAGAAGTTTGCCGCTACAAAGGATTTTCGAAAAGGCTTCTGAGGCCTCTGCCTCAATAATATTTAAACCCTATATGGCATGTGTTACAGGCTGCTATTTGAGGACCAAAACTGCAGGTTTTTTTGTCATTTTGATATAGTGAAACATTAATCAATACATAATATATCAACACCCCAAATTAATACATGGTACTATCAAAATAAAAAAGGATCATTTTTAAGGCAAAACAAAAAACAAATCAGTTAAATGGGGACCCTGTCTGACCAATCTGGCATAACCTTTTTACATGGCCGCATAGGCAAATTTGCAGCTGCATTTTTTTACCTTTCCGCACTTTTTCCGCATTTTTTCTCATTTCTCAATTTTTATAGCCACCAAAAAACAGTTTTTTTAAAGGTTTTTTTAAACAACTTCTTCATTTCGCGAAATACTGGCTTTGAAAGGCTAGCACATTTAGCTCTAGTCTAAAGACAGGAAATAGTAGGTCCCCAAAACCAGACATCAGCAGCGCTGAGGCCTTGATTTTCATTTGAAAATCACTGAAATAATCTACCAAAACTGTCCAAAAGTATAAACCACCAACTCAAACTTATATAAACAAATAAAACAACACAGAGTATACGTATGAACGTCCCCTCCTAAGGCTTTATCAAGAAAAAAAAATGATCACAAATAAAATGCCATAGAGACTTACTAGGGAAACGAGCTTGACATAAAATATAAGCTTAACATAGAAAATGCAATATTTAAAATCAAAAAATCTGTAAAAGAAGAGCATTAATAGGTGTGAATAAAAAGTTATTATTACACACACACACACACACACACACATATATATATAGATATATACATAAACACATACATATATTACATATAGGTCATATGCATAATTTAATAAATATGTATATGTACATACATATATATGTTAGCTGATGGTTATTTTTCCCGTATTGATTCATTCACTTTTATTTTTACCACGCTCCTTATGTGTAACTAAAGGAAATGAGTAGCGATTTCTTTTATCCCATCCCTCTATTGACAACACCACCCCCTGTAGTTTCTTGGTTCGTGAGAAACAAGAAGTGTCTTGACTAATGTAACAGCGCTATTCACCTGCCATCTCGGGCTCCCTCGTCTTCCCGTTTAACGTGATGGGCCTGATAATATGATAAAGTGTTTCGAACGCTTAGATATAAAGGTAGGCTAGGAAGGGCAGGTCAATTTTGTAATGGATACGCGCAACTTGTGAAGTAATGATTTCTCCCTTTCAACCTTAACTTCTCGCAGGTATTGCCTTTTGTCGTGCATAGCCCTTAGGCCAGCAAATGCGTCTGCTTGGCGTCCCGGTATTGAATGGTATCGGATGGCGTACATAATTATTGGGTTAGTAGGTGCGCTAGCTTGATGACCCTGGTTGGTAGTTTTAATACTCGAGACATTCAACTTGTCCGGAACAAAACAATAAATGTCTGGAGTCCCAGTCTACCCCAATTGCGAGTTTTCTATGAAAAGATGTACTTAGTGCCACAGCAGGTCGAAAGAATGGTTTGCAGAATTCCTAGCGTGGGGGAATCATTTATCTGATAAACTGTCAAGTGCCCAACGCCACATTCGTTGCAATAGCATTTTCCTTCATATTGTTTACACCAATGTCTTTAATTGTAGTTAGGAAGATTTTATCTCCGCGACTACGATTCTATTGATGCTTTATCCATTGCACTAATATAAGCCGTACAGAATCCAAAGTCTTGCATCTGGCTTTTGGGAGCCATACTGCGCGCTGGAAAGACCCCTGTCTCTCTTCTTAACTTTTTACAAGGCGAAACTCTGCCCGAAAAAGCTGCAAAACAGAATTGTATCAGGCTGCCAGGTCACTATTACTTTTGTGAGTATAACTTCAATATGTATGTTATTAAAGTATATTCTCTTTGATTTATATAGGTGTGTCGCCTACTCAAAGATCTGGTGTTTTTCCGTGTGACTAAAATAATATTAATTGTTCAATTCACCACTAGGCATAATTTATGATCTGATTTATCTTCAGGCTAGCATTATATTCTTAGGAGAATTCGATGGTTCCTTAAGTGCACTCATGATTATGACGATTACGTTTATTATTTCGATAGTAATAATGATAGTGATAACAATTATGATGTAACGAACATAACGACGATAAGTAGTAGTAGTGGTAGTGGTAGTAGTAGTGGTAGTGGTAGTGGTAGTGGTAGTGGTAGTAGTA
>BLXT01008557.1:416128-431890 GCA_019648995.1 Plakobranchus ocellatus | reverse complement strand
GGGGGGGGGGGGGGGTTGGTAGATTCAGCTCCAGGGCTCCCCGCCCGCCACCGAGCCCAACCAGGAGGACGCGTTGCGTGGCACTCCAGCGCTGTGTCTGGGCTACCCCGGAGCTATACTCCCAGCAGAGAGTGTGGGACCTCTACTGGGATTGACCCAAGCCAAGGCACTCTGAATCTACTGGCAGTTCAAGCCGCTGAGTGGGCCTGCAGGGTAGGGTCTTATTTGCACCGCAGCAGCAGCGAGAGGCAGTGTGCGTGTGTGTATGTTAGTTGCACGAACGGTGTTTGTGGGGCTGCTGAGACGCTACTTTGCCAGATTTACAGTTTTTAGGTCATTTCTTTCTCATCTGGCGCACTGAGTGAATGTTAAATTAAGGCATTGATATAAACCAAAACCATTTTTTGCAACTTGGCTAATTTGGCCACAAATATTTTTGCACGTTGGCAGGTACTTCAAAACAACCTGACGAACCGGTGGCAAATTTGAATCGCATTACTCTGTCAATTTTATCTATTCTTATAAGTAATATTTCTATTTAGTTATAGAACTGAATTTGCAGACTTTATCGCTATGAATTAGTGGATAAATCTAGTAATTTCGTAAGTCATTGATTATCTAGCCCTATATATCTAATCTAGACTCGGGCCTAGATCTACATCTCCAGAGTCTTGATAGGCCTAGATCTAGCCTACTTCGTGAGTTTCTCTCTGGAAATCGCATCGTTTTAAACTATTTTTCATTTCCATACACATAATATTGAATTTAGAATCCTAATGTATTGTCTTGCCTAAGATTTATGACAGTTTGCATAGTGCTTGATCTAGAAGTGGAATTTAGTCTAGACCTACTCTACAGTTGAGACATGGGGAAGAAATGTATAGTATGGAACTGTAAAACTGGATATGCCAGTCAAAGAATCTGCAAGTAGAGAAAATACCCCTGTATAAGTTTCCTAAAGATCTTGAGCAGCGAAGAAAGTGGGTACAAAACATACCTAACAAAATAACTGTAGAAGAAATTACAGAGAACCATACAGTGTGTGCTTTACATTTTAGAAATGATGTGCCCCTTCAAAAAGTAGGAAGGTATTGGGCACCCTTTGAACCTCCATTAGCGGATAAAAATGATGCCCCAAAATCGCAGCAGTCAACACAACAAAACGAAGTAATGCTGAAACACTGCGAACTGCCAACATCCAACCGAGCGAGTGCAAAATTTTCATGGAAAACGACAAAGTTTAAAATATCAACTTTTCATCTTGAGATGAGGATTAAAATACCCAAAGAAAGCCTTGTTCATCTTATGTTTAGCTGCTTATCTGTTTTTCATATACACACCACAACGCTTGTGCAGAAACTGCTTTGTTTTCGTCGTGCAGGGTTTTCCTGGAATATATCATCTTGACATTGTGCTCTCTAAAGATCCCTTAAAGAGACTCAGTAACGTCTTTATGAAAAGGTTTTCACAACGCTTCACTGGACTAAACAATGGTCGGGCCAGGAGCAAAATACAGAAACTATCTTTATGTTAGAGATCTTGAAGGTAAATTTGAAGTATTGTTTTGTCATGTTATTTTCTACAAGTTTTCGTTTTTTTTTTTTAAATTTTATTTTATTATTAATTTTTTTTTAAAATATCTCTTTACAATTCTGTCTTCTTGTTGTTGATGTTCATTCGTACATTGTTGTTGATTTTTAAAATTTTTAGCTTTTTTTTTTAATCCCTCCTTTCTTTATTCCTGTGTCTGTTTTCCTCCCCCATTTTTGTTGTTCTTGTTGTTATTTGTTCTATGGGTGCCCGCATTATCATGTTTATTTTTTCTTCCTACATTTTTGCAGTTCATTAATTAGTAGTTAATTAGACCGAGAATCTAGATCTAGATCTGCTTGTCTTAAAAAAAAAAAACCAAACAAAAAAACAAAACACGCAACTCAAATATTCTATCGATGCTCGAGGTATTATTGTGTGCTAGGCTTAGTTCCACTTCTAGATCTAGCCTAGTACCGGTATACAATTGACAGTAAGAGAGAGGGGCGCAGCGAGCCGTCACACGCTGCGCGATAGGACCTACCCAACCAGACTCTACTGCGGGTTGAACGGCCTGTGTAATTAGAGGGCCTAGACCCAAGCTCTATTCAGAGAAAAATGACCAGCCTTACAAATCTGGGTCTCTGGAAAAGCGGTGCAAAAATAAATCTGGTTGACTGTTCCTGTCATTGTTACAATTTATTTTGTCGCCAAAAAGCAGCTCCTTTCCAGACTTGTTTTCTCAGTCTTCGGTCTAGGCCTAAATCAGGATCTAGACCCTTTAGAGAATCCATTTTTGGACCCAAATCAAGCAAAACATTGGCATGATGTAGGCCTAGAGAAGATAATTGACTCTAGGCTCCACCTTAAACTACTTACACGTTTATGTGAGCAAGGAGAAGAATAAATGTTAGATCTGAATTTGTTATGTGCTTGGCCTTCATAAAGGGATTGGGATATTTCCTTGGACAAAACATTAGAGAAAAGATCTGTGGCATTATAAGAACTACACATAGATTAAAATATGAAATTTACATTTTTTCTTGGAAACATTCTAACTTTTTAAGAGGATAATACAGAGCTAAGGAAAGCTCAAATTTGAAATTTAAAAATATGATGTTATAAAAAAATAACAACTCTTAAAAATCCATTATACCATGTGCAGAGGAAAAACAGAGAAAAATGTAATTGAGTTTTTTAGCATGAACAAGAATAGGTCCCTTATCCAGCATATACCATTACATGGACAGAGATACAAGCAGACGAAACCATGGATAGAATAAAGATTGTTATTGTTGCAACAATGAGATAGGAAACGTATCAACGTTGCAGGTGCCTTGCCTGTTTCCAAATGGAGGAGGCAAAGCATCAATAATTTATGCTTTTTGATTAATAATACCTGATTTTATTTTTCAAACTAAAAAATAAATGTATTAATTAATAATCCACAGAATGCCAGAATAACACAAAAAATACAATAAAAATGGAAGACATTCACATATGAAGAAAACACAGGAAAAACAGGCATAGTTACAGTTTTTGAGAAAATTCAATGCTTAACTAGGTATGTCATTCAATCTTTAACTATTCCCACCATCATCTCTTTCCACTTGTGACTCTGGATGCTTTCTTACCTAAGTGATACTTTTTCAAGGGACAATAAATGTTGTGAACTAAGAGCCCAAGGACATAATGCAAATTTAAAAAATAAGCGGCTTCCTGTTTCTCCTGTGGGCTCTTCATATATGTTAAAGAAGAGGGGGAAGGAAATGCAAAAATTGAAAGAAAAGTTTCACCAAGAGTCCCACACTTTTTTTTTTTTTTTGGAAAATACTCTTATACACAAAAAAAGGCCAAACAAAAAAAAAAAATTTAAATTCTCAGTTGTTGAACACGTACGCTATCGATTAAAAAAAAAAATTGGCTGATCCATTGCAAGGAAAATTTACAATAAAGCACTAATAGCACAAAATGTTTCAGAAATATATGGTGTATACAAAAAGAAGATCGACTTAGGCAAGTTGGTCTTATTCTAGAGTACTGTTTGCTTACTGTTAATTCAACGCACACCACACAACCATTTGTTGAGGTATAAATATATCATGTACCTTGGAGTGTTTGCTTGCTCTTCTCATCACCACTTATTATAGCAGAAGCAACATAGGCCAATCCCATCACAAGAAAACCCAACAAAATGAGAACCACAGATGCTTCCTGGACTCTGGCCATAAGACCCTGGTAGAGGTACACAATTAGTAATTCTTGAAATTAAACTTGGAAAAAATATAGATCTATATATATATATACATATATATATAATGAGAAAATGAGACGTTTTACAGAAGATTGGCCATCCTAAAATGATTTTAATGCATCGTAAAGAGCACCCTATATAGGTATGAGATAAGATCAAACACTGCCTTTCCTTCCAACCTTGACATCCAATGCAAAGAGTTTAAAATGTCATGCGTTTATTTATAGCACAATGTTCCTGCATCAATATATCTTTTTTGTTTTCTTTTTTATTTTTAGGTCATGTATACATTTTAAAATGCCTAGTATTTTATATTAATCAAGACAGCATTGACAAGAAAGTCATGATTGTGTACCTTTCTGGAGCCTGAAAATCCTTCAGCCTCCGTAAAGAAATAGGCAAAAGGCATCAGGACAAACAGAGCCAGATTGGAGAAGAAAAACACAAGGTTCCACAATCCTGGGGGAAAAAAATTAACAAAGCCTGGAGGCAATGAGAGGTTGATGGGGTTGATACAAGTTTGTATGCTTTGGCATATCAGTTTTTTTTAAACTTATGGCTTCAAATTTCTGCTATTATCGCATTCTCTCTCGTAGCTAGTTGGCCAATCTGAGGCAGCATATAAAGGCTCATTCATTATGACACACACAGGGATGAAGCCTGGAATCTCTGCAACCAATCTTGATAGTTTAAAATAAATTCTATCTTAAGAGCAATACAAAATTTCACTTTTCCTTAAATTAGATAATTCCAGCGTGACAATGGCTGACTGGTGACAGCAGTGCTGATGAACTAAGGATATACATAAGTTGTACATAACAAGCCCTGATAGGAGATGGAAGCTGTTATGAGTCACTGATACAGCAGCTCATACTAATCATAGAGAAGTTAAATTATTACATTTGTTTTGACTCTTTTGTGTGTGTGTGTTTTTTTTCTGCATAAACTTTTCTATTTGTAATATTTTCAAAAAAATTGAAAAGCCAGTAATTTTCAAAATTGATTAATAAAAACCACCTTAAATATTACTCCTTTAGTGCAGATTCTATTACAAGATTGAACAAGTAAACGTACACCGCTTTTTTAGGAATATTCGGCACCAACATTTTTTAGCTTGCCAGGATTACTTATATTAAAAAGGCTATTTCCCAATCAGTGGTGCACATGTTTTTCAAGAGGTTTTATTTTAGCCAGCTACTTTCCAAGTTCTAGAGATACTTAATTTTTGCCATTTCTTTCATTTTTTTAATCCAATTTGGATTATTTCAACAAGTCGAAGAAGCTGGGCAATAATTTCCTTTGCCCTGATATTTTGTTTAGTGCAAATATGAAACCAAATCAGACCTCAATCTCTGTTCATTGATCCGATCTTAGCCTAAACCATATAAAAAAGGCATGGGAATAATCATTTCACAAAAAAAATGTGAGAACTTGACTTTTATAATGTTATTTTCCCTACACCATTTACTAAGAGTCTTAGATAGGCCTGCATCTGATGCCCTATTGCCTTCAAAATAGAGGCAACTGAAACTTCGCTTCTACATTGCTCTTCAGAGATTTGTTTGAAGGTGAAAACTGACTTTTACCCACCAGTTCGCGATTTTGTAATTTGCGATTTTTTTCTTCCCAGTGCAAAGTAACATTTCATTTCTTTAGTACATGCATCACCTGATTTAATGCCAAGAAATTGATGAGTTTCATCTTACTGTGTATTGGTTACTTCAATGATTCTGTAAATAGCCTTCTTTATTTTCTTCGCCCTGGGCTCCATTTTAGGGATCCAGTTACCTATAGACAAGTCAATGAATGGGGGGGGATTGAAAAGAACATCAACTCTCTGTTATATTGGCATTAAAATTACCGGTAGATTTCTTTCTTGAAGTTCAGTAATAAGTTACCTTTTTGTCTTCAACACAGTATAAACCTATCACCCGCCGCAAATGCAGTGAAGTTAAGAAATAATAATTAATCTGTAAAATAATACTGTATAGTGTGATTCTATAAGATTGCATGGTGTGTAGGCTTACCAAGGCTTATGTTTAGCACACTGGTAGTAGACATAATATGACAGTTCGACTTTGGGGGATGGGAGGGAAAAGAGTAGGAATTATCGATTAACAGGAAGGCGAAGTGATGCACAATGATATAAAGTTAAACAAGCAGACAATACTGGCTGATATAATATTAAGATGGATGCTACGCACGATAAGATATGTGGTCCGCTTGGCTTACTCTCAAAATTACATACGGTAGCCTTGGCCTATCCCTCCTGTGTATAATTATAAGAGGGAAAGGGGAGGAACTATATGGGAGGCATCGTGCTCATCATTGAGTCAAGAGGTGATGCCAACCTACATCTTAATCATCAATGTGAAGGTCGTGCAAGGCCGTCGACAAACAATCACTCATAACAAAGACCAGAGCCAGCAGTAATGGGCAACCAAATGAAATAAATGTAATGTAGAGCTCTTGGGTGGTGGAGTGGTTCTGACCATACCGACAAAAATCTGCCAATATGTTGTCTTCAGTTTTTAAAAAAGTGAAAATCGATTTTGAAATCCCTTTATCATCAAAGAGATGGTGATGTAGGTCAGAGGATCTACCCTTCGATCACAATGTTTAAGTTGACATCGACTCATCAGCTTTACATTCAAAGAAAATAGGATAAACTCCTGTAAAGTTTCAACAAAACTAATTTACATTGTATTATTATGTAAAAGAAATTAAGCTGGAAATGCTAAATAAAAGTCAAGGAGATTATAAAGAGGTTCTAGAAACTATGCAGAGTGCACAAATTATAGGATGCATGGTCATTCACAAAAGTTATTCTGGGTTTCAATGAACTTCGGTAGAAGTGCGAGGCCTGAAGTGATTAATTGGGTTTGTAATTTGTACAAAACATTAGCACATAATATTTCTCCTCCTATAATGACACTGCCTAAGAGCATTGTGGGAGAATCATCAGGCTAGACAAAAGTTTGCGCTTTAAAAATGTGGAGCGTTACTCTCAGTCTCACCACTCGGTGTTTTCCTTGAATCAGTTGGGATGGCAGATTTGCTTTCACTTCTCACCAACATCTTCCACAACCCAAAATTTTGAGCAATCCATTCCAACAATAGCCAAGTTTGTCTTGTTTCTCAGATAATTTTCCTTTAAGTCTCTTTTCCAAGTGTTGCTTCGCCATCCTTTTTTAATGTACGCTGTAGGTTTCACCCTATATCAAGAATCACTAGAACTAGTAATATCGAACAGATTGCAAGATCTGAATCTAATAATAGAAAATTCAGTGGTTGAATTCTTCACTCATTCACCTGACCATATTCCAGGTCAATGAAGAGAACGCACAAGATTTTTCAGGTGAATTCCAGGGAGAACGGAACCGTATGCATGTCTGCTAATAGTAATGAAAAAAACGAGCCCGAACTTGGAAGGTACCATGGCCGCGTCAACACACACATCTTGTTTCAAACTGTCAGTTCCTCAAACTCATTATTGAGTTGCGTGGTGAATCGTCTGATTTTGTAAAATTGGATCATGTTCAGATTGATCAAATGGTATGAATGTTAAGCTGTCAGGAAAAAGTCAAGCATAAGTAAAAAAAATTCTTCCTTTGGAAACAATCTCTATAAAATGAGATGTGCATTGCAGGGTGACGAGTCTAGTAGTCATGCAGAGTTTATTGGGATTGATGCCCATCGTGGCGTACAATTTTGCTTCCTGACCCATTTTTTAGTTGAACAAGCCAGCACTAGGCTAAGCAGATAGACTGCAATTCGAAGATAGGAAAAAAAGCCTTGTAGTAGACTTAAGGGAATAGTAAAGTTTATAGATAATCTATTAGACTCATATACAGAGAAGCAAATGTTGACTTGGCGTGATGCTATTCAACAAGATTATACATGTATTTGGGTAAAAAAGCCGGGGATACCATAGAAAGAATTTGCTAAAGTTTATATTACAAGTTGCTAAAACTGAGTGTCTCAAAACATAAAAACCAATAATGATAGCCAGTGTGTTAGTCATGGGCATACATATCAACATTATCATCTTTCTTGGTTGTGGCTTAGGAGACAAGCTTGCTTCCCTTCAGTCTCACACCTAGAGACAAAAACAAATCAACCAAATCAAGCAGTTTTTGAAGGGAGATTACTTATTTCTCGGTCAGGTGTATGGCCTCTCTGACCCAGATGGCACTTTGCCGTGCTCATGGTGCCTCGCAAAGAGACAGTCCATGAACAAGCAATCTGAGCCCAAAACATATTAAACACTGGCTAGCTTACAGGCAGACCCTGCAGCATTTATCAAAGCAAAAGAAAACAACTGTGGGCACAAAAAAAGTAGCATGTAAATACAGCAACTCCTTGTGTTCACCACTAATACAGATAAAATTAGATGACATAGTTCCTCTCTATATCCACATTTCCCTTGAAGCTATTCTACAACAAAACCAATCATTAGATGAAGCTGCACATGCACTAGACACAAAAATAGTCAAGGCATCTGAGCTGAAGAATACTTTCCGGTTATGAACAAAATGCAAACTTTTGGGACACAGGTAACCCATTTGGTTACAAGGGTTTTACACTCCCTTAGGACGCTGACTTTCGCATTCTTATATGATGATTTTATACAAATTTTCCAAAAAACACAAAAATTAGTAAGTCTGCAGGGAATAAGGTGTCCACCCATTGCCTCTATAGGGAATTTTGATGATCTGAATGGTACATACTGAAAAGGTTTATTCTCAGTGATAATCTGTGAGCAGGTTTGTTTGCTTTAATGATTGTCTGTGTAGCAGTATTTGCAAATAATCTGCTATGATATGGTTGGGTAGTAATCCTGTGCTGTAAAGAATGATGTCTAATGTGGAAGCTATAAAGCCTGTCCTAGGTGTCAGAGTGTGTAAGACTAAGAGGGAAGTGGCAAAGAGCGCTCATCATCTTCTACTTCTTTGGTGGACATAGATATGTCCACATCATTCTTGACAGTCTTACATGACCGAATTATTTATCAGTGTGATTGATTTGTAAATATCTATCATCAAGCTAAAATCAATATCATCCATTCAGAACTTTTTGTACTTTTGCTTTGTAGCACCATCAGGTCTTACATCCGGTTTTATATATCAACTACACACTTCTGTCTTTTTCAACAATGTCTCGATCTGCATCAGCCTTCTTTCCTGTCAAAATATCTATCATTTTACAAACTTGCATTTTTCCTCCCTTACTTCAGTCATGTGGAACCCTTAAAGTTTTGTTCCTGGGACTGGTAATTGGTTGAAGTTTTATCTCTCTCTCTAACATTATAACGGGACTTCATGAATGTGAAATGCAGACAAACAATAATAGCATATTATTACTTTGAGATTTAATGAATCAATTTAGCTCAACTCAAAACCTTTGTTTCTGGCTCTAGCTAGATGCTTACCATCAGAGAATTCAATTTTTGTAGTTCTTGTGCAAGCGTGACATGACCAGCTTGACTGCTTATAATTGATAATATTATCGATCGACAATGTGTGTCCCAGTTATCTTCAAGTTATATAAAAGGGGTAACACTCAATGTGCAACAGAGAGTGATGGGTAAGGAACAAAATTGCTCATACCAAATAAGACATTATTTCACAAACATTTTTTGCATGTAAACACAAAATTTTGCTTCGAATAAATAGCTTAAGTCATAAAAACTAAAGGTTTATGTTTGTGTGAGAAAAGATATTGATGGCTTGGGTATCTAAACTTGAAGTCCTTTGTCACAAAAAAGGCACCTCTAAGATGTCACAGGGTCTAGATCTACTGCTGCCATCGATATAGAGGTCTGAGCTGCTGATCTAGATTTAGATCTTGATCTCTTTAAATTTTATGATCTAACATTTGAAGTGTATTAAATAAAGTTAAAGGTTTAGATTATATTATCTGTGGTATACATCTAGGCCTTTAGAGTGTTAAAGCTAGATAATTTAAATTAATTTTCTTGACACCAAGTCTAGATCTCATAGCTCATTAAGTATGTCATAATCAATATTATGGGTCTTGCGCCCTTTCTAAGCGAGCCATATGTCGCCAAAACAGTTTATAGAATTGTTAAACTTTTAGATGGTTCTTATTATGATGTAAAGTGGAAGGTTAATTTTTAAAGCTTGCACAAAAAATTATGTAAGTATTTGCAGAAAACCAGATAGTTTATCATTATTTCAAGTTTAATATTTAAAAAATGTGGCGACAATGGAACTGTTGATTATGTGAAATAATAAATGGCCTTTATCAATCTTAGTTTCTAAGGAAACATTTGGCGTTAAATTAAGTTCATCAAATGTTAGTATTAGAAATGAGATTTACGTTCCAAATAAATTTAGTTTAAATTCTGAAGTCACCCTTAATCAGATTTTCTTCTATTTTGAAAGAAAATAGAATGTACACTGACTGGACCACTTTCTATCAATATGCTTAATCAAAGATCTGGAGTAATGTTGAAAACTGGGAAAATAATTGTACTTCACACTTGATTTTGAAAAGAATACTGTTGAAGATAAACAACTACATTTATACTAATAAAAATCTTTATAGAATTTAAACTGCTTCAATTTGGCATTTCTGTGATGTAGATAACTTCAATGACTTTACTCCTCACAACTATAGTTTGACAATTGCAAATAAATATACAGACTCTAAGAATTACATGTTAAACAAAGTGTCAAAAGATCTAGATCTACTGCTGCACGGTATCAATTACTTTTTATGATGTTACAATTAATTTATTACCTTTGAAACTACAAAACATATGCACACAAATGCTGGATTTATCTGATCAGGTCTAGATTACACCAGATTTTGAAGTAGAAGTGCTTACTTATTTGAATTCAAAATATGATGTAAATCTAGATCTAGTCAACATGACTAGATCAAGATTCTAGATCTATTCTAGATTAAATGTAAATAGGATCTAATCACAACAACGTCAAGTGTATGAAAATGGTGACTAAAAATCTAATGTCTCCGGAGAGGGAAAATGGATTCTATAAGTTTAAAGATTCCTTTTTATCCATGCGGTCAACTGCCTCTATCCGTAGTTGTCTCTTGAACAGCGGCCTGAATTGAATTTGATGAACAAAGCATTTCTCAAATGTTTGAATATCGAAACGACCAAGAGCACAAAGTGGAGCCACCATTTTGGTCTTCTGTCTAATCTTTCTTGCCCATTGTTTCACTTTGGGGAATCAAACAACTCTATATAAAAATGTTTAAAAATTTCCATTCCCCAGTAAGCCATATAGTGTTCTCAATGTATTCCAAGCAAAATAAGTCATATGGTGCCTATGCATCTTCCATCTTGGAGAAATCGGGTTATTTTCAGCATCGATTGTGCTATCGTGAAATGCACCAAAAGCCGAAACATCCCAGTTAAAGCATGACAGCAAGCATGATTAATTACCCCCGCAATGCAGTGCTGGAGTGACACACAGAAAATATAATATAAGTATATTAGTTGATGCAGAACTTTCTTCCTAGCCTTTCTAATAATAAGGCTTCATAGATATTTCGCATGAAATAGACCTATCTATGTATCAAAGTTTACCTAGAATGAGAGATGAGTTGAGCCATTTGATCCAGTAGCTGGTTGGGTAAAGCAGAAGCACCTCATTGCTGATGATGGAAATGGGCAAGAGAAGCACAGCTCCACCTGATACCGTCAGTGTGACAGTACACAGCCATAGCCTTTATCGGAAAGAAGAGGAGAGACATATATTGCAATGGGTCCCAAAAAATATGACGAATGTAGAAAGAATTCAGTTTGCTGCCTAATAGCAGTTTGCTACTTACATTCAATCTATGATGTCCCCAAATAGTTCTATATTCTGTCTCCACTAATAAATATTTTGAACCATTCGTTTATCCAATATTCCAAATATTGACAGAGAAGTCACAAATATTTATTATTTATACAGCACATTGTCTAAAATTACGGGTACTATAAAGCTAATAGAATGACTCTTGAACATAAAAATAACAAACCACGTTTTGGCACCCACTTAAAAATGTGTACCTATATACACACATACATACATAAATAAATACATACATACACACACACACACACGCACGCGCGCGCGCGCACACACACACACACACACACACACATACACACAATACACATGTATGTATGTATGTATGTATGTATGTATGTATGTATGTATGTATGTATGTATGTATGTATGTATGTATGTATTATGGATGTGTATGTATGTATGTATATATGTATGTGTGTGTGTGCGCGCGTGCGTACGCGTGCGTGTGTGTGTGTGGTTCATTGTCACAATATGCTAAAATATTTCAATGTATCACACATTATTAGTGTAGAACACAATATTACTGCAATCAGTCCAGATCTAGACTCAATTAGGTTAGAGACCAACACACACGCTCGCTCCGTTTTATTTGTGCTTTCACTCAAATATTCTGGATCCTTTTAGATCGAATTCCATAAAAAAAAAAAATAAATAAAAAACTGGAATATAGGCTCAAATCGGCCAGATCTAGGATTTGTCATAATCATCTTGTGCTTTGGTGATCATACAGCTATCTCTAAATCTTTCCAATCTCATATCGTAGACTGTAGTGTAAGCCAGTTGCAAAGTGTTGGTTTAATACTTCTTTTTATAAATTTTGTCAGTTTTTGAACACCGTAACTTCTCTCTGAATTTCTATAGTTTTGATGGAATGGAAAATCACTGACCCATAACACAACAAAGAGCAATAAATTTCAATGTATTTTTTAATTGTTTTTGTTACTCACGCAATTCTGTACACCACAGCATCATCTTCACCTAATTCAAGAAATAAAGAAAAACTCAGATTGGTCAGTGTTTTTTACACACTGACTCTGACTTCTACCATAGAAAACATTAGCCTTTTCTTAATAGTTTCCAAACTTATGAAAAAACAAAAAGACCTAATATTTATATAGATACGATGTGTAATGTCTATAAATTAACATATTTTACGATGTACATAGTTACGGCTCATTTTTTTTTTTTTTTTTTTTTTTTTGGGGGGGGGGGGTGTTTTTCCTCCTAGCATCAATATTTTTTTCCTCTTTGCTTTCCAGGGTGTGAATCATTACAACAATAGATTTATTTTGAGAAAAAGCTAAATAACATTTGTTAATCTTCGGCTCAGTTACAGACTTCTTAATCTCAGCGCACAAATTACTTTAACACAGCCACTAAAGGCTTCTTACCATACCACGAATTCCTTTCAAAAGAAATATACTCGATTATCGGTAAATGGAGTGTTTGAACTGTACAAAATCATAAAAAATGAAGAAAAAAGATAGCTTTTTATGCTGAAAAAATCTCCTAAATTGACGATTTGTTGTTTTCTTTTTTTTTTTTCCGGCTTTGATGCGGCTTTCAGTGTTCAAATGTACACAATTTCTGACTCATTTACAATTATTTCAAAATATGTGCAATTCTCAAAGCATGACTTTTTTTGCTCATTGTATGGTTCTAATTTTCAATACAATATTATTTTCAATAACAGCATATGTACATACACACAAACACACAAACACGAAGAGAGAGAGAGAGAGACAGACAGAGAGAGAGAGAGAGAGAGAGAGAGAGAGAGAGAGAGAGAGTTGCAACAGATATTTAAACATAAAGCTAAGTTAAAACGGTAAAGAGAATTTATCACTACGGCTTTTTAGGATGTCAAGTAGATAGAAAAGTAGGCGTAAAATTCAATATCAATCAGCTTGTGAAAGTATTTTTTCTGTGAAAACAATATAAAATACATACAATAGTTGACACGTTTCCAGGTATTATCATTATCTTTCTCAAATTTCCAACAACCTATAAGTATAATGAAATTGCACGTAACGTGCGTCATTAATACTACAAAAAATGTTATTTTCTAACAAAATAATGGGTAACGGTATATGTTTTAATGAATGCTTTACTTAGCGCGTAGAACCTCTATAGGGCACATGCTCTGTGTAAATTAACATTGCTATTTTTTTTTATCATTAAATCTGAGGTGGGGGCAACCCCTGTTTGAAAAAGAAAAAAAAAAACAGAAACTTCCTCATGATGTCGAATACTCTTTCAGGAACTTTATTTGAGAAGGGCAGCAGATAATGATACAAATCTTGCCGAAAAAAACAGGAATCCGCAAAATCTTGATCACCCTAGGTTAAAACAGAATACGAATTATTGATCCAGTTTTGTCACTGTCGATGGAAAACGCAAGGGAAATGTCTATTGTTAGTCAGGCAAAGCAAGATATCATTTTTGTCAACTTTACTTTGACCTCTTCCTTTTGCCCCATTCCAATATTTCACTGACACTGTCACAGTAATAAAATAAATTATAATGGCCATTTTAAAATCAGTGAATCGCTTCCGTAAATTTGGCCGAAATTACTTCTACCAATAAAGAAAAGCAAGCAACTGAAAGAGACGATCCTAGAATTTAGATCTAAGTGCTTAGGCTTATTCAGTTTTGAATGGAATAGGTATTCGTGACATGAATTCCCTTGAATCGACTTCCAAAAAGGGGGACTCGGTCCTATCGGAAACGTTATACTACATATTAAGAAACCTAAGGAATTTCATCTATTGTATCCGTGGTTCTACTGAATTAGACTTACTGAGAAGTGATATTAAGAAATGTACGTACAGATTAAGAAATACAGTATCTAATCTAGATTTATAATCAGTTCAATATTTCGATACAATAATTATTATTATTAATAGGCTGCGCACGTGAGTTAGGCCGAAGAAAAGGCGCCTCAATATGTCAGATCAATTTTTTTATAACGTAAATACCAACATTGACCCCATAACCTATTTTTTTTAACGATTTCAATTACTGTATTTTTAAGAACATTTTAGAAACTAACTGCTGTACAAAAGGGTGAGTGGAACCGCAACACCATGATTCACTGGAATTAGAGAGAGAGAGTAGGTATAGTACCAATAATCCAATGTAGAAATGAGAACCTTTTAGAATCTAGATCTAAATAAAATGAGTACCATAATGAAATGAAATGAGGTGTTGAGGTATTCCCTTATCTATAAATATTTGCAACGGGCTAAAATAATAACCCTGCAGGGTAAAGTAAAAGTAAAGTGAGTCCCACGCTTAATCCAAGCATCGGGGAAGCAGAGGTAGAGTCCTGATTGTTCTTGGCGTACAGCATTATGAAGTAGTTTGCCATTGCTTTCCTCACCGCCTTTACTATCGCCGGGTCTTAAGAGACCTAGCTACCCATTTCAGTGGAATGAAAAATTTACTTGGTCCGGACCTCTGGTCGGTAGCCTACCGCCCTACCAGATGAGCCACCGCTTCCCCAACAGTGCAGGGCAAACAAAAAAAGAAAACAAATACACAATTCAAAAACTAATTGTTCATTCCGGTTTCAATCGCTGATGATTGTTCAAATTTCCTTCTCCCCCCTTTTTTTCAATCAGAATACTTCTTTGAATTAAAAACTAATGCCCCTGTACCCAACTTTATCATTTATTTGTTGGCCTAGCAACATTTACACCAAAATCTCTTCTTGGTTTACTTTTGTCCACATTCAAAGCTCGCCCCAAAAATTTTTATGCAACTAGAGCTTAATTTTTTAAAGGAGCAGTTGCGTAAACAGTTCGTTTATTGGTTGGGGTAGAAGTGGGGATGAAGATGCTGCACAATGGGTTGTTTCTAAAATTATTTTGATCCATAATTTTTTTTTTCCGCAAATGTTGAAAGATAGGGAGTTTTATTTCTAAAGTTTATATTTTTAATACATGAAAATTATTATTTCCTATGCTACATTAATTAAATTTCTCTAACAAATCATAATTATTACTATACATTTATTTATATTATTGTCATTTTGGAAAGTAATTTTGTTTATCAATGTGCGTGAACATGCACTGCTATATATAATTATATATATATATATATATATATATATATATATATATATAT
>BLXT01008557.1:413174-415780 GCA_019648995.1 Plakobranchus ocellatus | reverse complement strand
GTGTGTGTGTGTATATATATATATATATACATATATATATATAAACATAAATAAATCTAAAATAACTGTCTAATCAGGGTCTTTTTCCTATGTGAATGAAATCACTTATACTTAAAATTTTAAAAGTAAGATTTCCAAAATCCTTTAGAAGGTATAACATTTGAAACCTGCAAATTAATGATCTATCATTTAACAGAATGTCCTGATTGTTTTCTGCATAAGAAGTTTGTAGATTCTATAATGAGGTTGATATAAAAAAAGGTTGGATTATATATAATTATGTAGTCCACCAAATTATGCTTGTTCCCTCTAAGTGAAAATTACAACATATTATTCTCTTCTAGCTTCCAATGGAACTAGGCAGCTCTTTTTGAGGAACCGATTCAACTAGGTTAAGAACGCCGCATGAATACTCATTAAGAGGATAAAATGAACATGTTAGTATTGTTCGATTTTGCGATATTTTACAGAAAGGGGAAAATTTTGAGGCCGCAATTTTGGAGACAATTTTTTTTTTCGTTCAGAAGCTAGGATTAAAAGTCATCAAACCTCTTTTCAATGAAGAAGAGAGATTGGGATCTATTCTAAGACTACTGTTACACAGGACGTGGGGTGAAAAATTTCAGACTCTGCTAGTGAAGGCCAGATGTTTTAGCGAACGCAGAGTAAAGAGCTAGGCCTAGATCTATGGATCACTTGTTTAGGTGCCAGTGTAACGAACCGGTATAAGGCCTATTATGCTACTTTAAATAAAATCAATAGATTTAGGACTGAATAGGATCAAAATACCTGAGGTGAAAGTGCAGAGGTTATGGCGCTCAAAAACGAAGACAAAGAAGAAGAAAAACAAGCGAAAGAAAAAGAGAGGGAGGGAGGGAGAGATATACAGCTTGCTTCAAAAATTGTTGCATCATAAAGCAAGCAGCAGCAGCAGCGGCGGCGGTGGCTAAGATGTTATTTACAACAATGTGTAGTGATAGCACTGAGTGAAAACACATAATTATAAATGGAATGGAAACTGCACATACAAAGAATGGCAGAGTAAAATAAAAATGAGTGCACACAGACTGGCTATTTGAATCTTAGATATAGATCTGGATGGTAGTTTTAAATTCCATTTTAACTAACATTACTTCAGTAAATATCAAGGAAAAATTTATTTTGTGAACAATTTCGATAATTGACAAGAATTGGAAAATAATCCATAAAATAGTAATTATTATGTGCTAACAAACTAACATCACAGACATAATCTGCAATTTCAATTTGAAACAAGAACAACCGATTTACCGATTCAATAATAAAAGTCCCTATGTTAAAAATACTGCATAATTCAATAATTGTTTTGTTTCTTGTTTCATACATTGACATATGGAATGCTCAATTAAAGCTTTAAAAAAATGTTCAAAATACATTATGTGTTCTTTATAGTTGGTTCTATTTCAAATTTGCGTTATATAACTTCTAATTTTCTCACGATACTTATAAATACAGAGTAGTAATTCGCCGGCAAATGGTCATTACGTCTGGTCTGAAAATACATTTTTTACCGATGCGGCAGAAAAAAAACTTGGCCTTTGCTAGCCGAGTCTGAAATCACCCACCCCACGTCCTGTATAACAGTAGTAGTAGGCCACGGAAAAAGGAAAAAATTCAATCTAAATTAAAACTCTAGATCAAAGAGCTTCATCGTACAGTTCACTAAACTGAAAAATATACATTAATGAATTCATGGAAATAATGAAATGTCTAAGAGCAAAACTGTACTTACCCGCATACATGTCTTCATTATCAGCCTTCTTTTGGAACTGCCTCAATGTCACATACGACAACAGGTAAAGGAGACCAGCAAGCACCCCTAAAATCTGGGGGGGGGGAAATTAAAAATAAAAAAAAAATAAAAAATATAAAAAATATATATATATATATATATATATATATATTAAATTGCACACATCAAAATGAAAAACATATATTGAGCTGCTCTGGTTTCCTTCAGCAATATGCTAAATAATGCTAGGTCTTGTATTTTCTCAATATCTCTTCTTTGATCACTCTCAGCTTTGAAAGATATTCTTTTCTTTCTACTTCTCATACATAGCTCTTCTCACTTTCCTACATCTTTTCTTATGACTACAAGACTCCAAACACTTGAATACCTTTACCTCTTTCTTTTCTGTCTCTTTATTTTTCCTTGTCCTTTCATGCTTCTTCTTTAGATTGTCTAGCACCTTTTTTCTTTTCTTTTCCAATCATAGATTATGAGATCAAAACACCATGCACATTGTAACATGGTTTTCTTAGATTATAAAATCATAGTGTGAAAGCATAAATCATGGTGTACGATTACATAATCTGAAGAAATATCTATCTAAATCCATTTCTTAAAGCAGAGTACGATACCGGTGCTGCTCCAATAATTTGATCATTGTTGGATTCTTGATTTGCACCTTTTCCACAAATTCCACAAGAAGTGGTGTAATCGAAAAAAAAAAAAAAAAAATTCAAGCACCCCCCATATTTTGATTTTACCTGATTTTTTGTTTGATGGAAAAATTAGCAATGGAGATGCAGCACAAGTAGTGATTTTGTGTGAATTTGTTATT
>BLXT01008557.1:400674-408174 GCA_019648995.1 Plakobranchus ocellatus | reverse complement strand
GGACTTATACAAAGACTATCCACAGACCCCAAGTATTTTGTGGATTAGTTTCGTAAACAAGGCTAGTGGAGAGCCTGGACGAAACCGGCAATAGGCAAAATGGAAACTGCTGCTGTAATTTCCAAAATTATCATGTTTCGAAGCTTTACAACCATCTTGGTTATCAACGTGAAGGGAGTTTGTGATTCCGATCCAAATCCCTTGTTTGGCAGGGATAGCCTGCGAAGGTCGTCACCTAGCGACTGCTCGCAAAGTTAATGCAAAACAAATATGAGGCTCTAAACCGCATCTCAGACTCAGAGTATGAGAAATATGGTCAGAAATGAAAGACTGGCTTGATGAGCTCATATAGAAAAACATCCACTAAAAAGATACAGAAGAGCAAAAGAAATGGATAAACAAAGAAATTTTTAATTTGATGGAACAATGGAATAAAGGTGCAAATCAAAAAATGAAGAAGCCAAATACACACACTTCGAGAAGAAAAAATCAATAAAAAATTCTATGTGGCGAAAGAGAAAAGGGTTAATCAACATTGTTAGGAAATAGAGCAAAAGCTTAATATAATAACTGGCAGTAAATTAAAATAATCAAATGCAGGAGACATGACTGCATCAAATCAAAAGGCGGAACAGTTTTAATGGAAGAGAAGAAAGTACTATACAGATGGTCAGAATATGATGAAGATTTTTTCATTGATGACAGGGGGCGAAAAACCTGAAATAAGGAAAAGCCTTCAGGGTCTAACCATCCTTAAAGAAGAGGTAAGGACTTCAATAAAGAAAATGGAAAAGCCACAGGACCAGAGAACATTCTGAGAAAAATAATTAAAGCGTTTAATAACTTAAAAACATATCTAGCAACATAACTCCTAAATGCCATCCTAGTGGTACAATGACAGAAGATCTTTGCAAATCCGTTTTTATAGTACATGTACTGCATATAACTGTTATATGCAGTACTATAAAACGATCAATTTAAAGCCTATCAATTTAAAGTGGTGAGGAAGGTAACGCAGTAGGACTAATACAACGGCTATCCCTAAGTCCAAACTATTTTGTGGATTAGTTTCAAATCAAAGGCTAGCGGAAAGCCAGTAAACAAACCAGCAGTACACAAAGGGAAACCACTGCTGCAATTTCAGATGAAAAATCATGTCTAAACAAGGAAACAGAAAAAACTTAAAGCAGTAGAGGTGTAGTTTATCAGAAGAATGATGATGATATCATGGATGGGAAAAAGTCCTATGAAATGAATTAGTACTAAAAGAGTCTCAACTTGAGTGATCATTAATTAAAACCATTCTACAGAGGCAACTACAATTATTAGGTAGAAAATAGTTGCCAGCACAAGGGTTCGAACATTTAGCTATCACTGGAAAGATTGAAGGTAAACGCGTAAAGTAGTAGAAGAGAATTATTTTTAGCAAAAGTCCTAAGTCATGGGCATTAGGTAATGATAGCAACAACAACATTGTCAAAGTAAATTTAATTGCAATAAAAATCCTATTTTGAAATAAAATAGTAAAATGTGCATGACATGTACTACATTTTTTTGTGACCCTTTTTACATCTTCAGATCCAGGATAGTTTATTCAGGTTTCTATTCTAGTCCAGATTTTTTTTTTTGTGGTCAATTTCTTGTACAAAATTAAGATACTGACATTGCTACCAGCATGGATGATTGTTCAAATCTCACAAAGAAAGGCAATTGAATTTAAATTTTTTTTTTTCAAAACCTTTAACTTGCAAATATTGTTACACCAAAGCTGGGTATTTATAAAAGATAGATGCTATCTGATTTCAATATATTGATCATAATCCTAATTCCAAATTGATTACCTATAAATTTAGACTTGTTTTCTTTATGTTAAATGGCAACGGCATTATCTTTTTTCAAAATCTTTTTTTTTATCTTTCCCAAATTTACAGGACCCAATATGTTGCTTCAAGTTTTTTTTCAGATGTTCTATTCTGCTCATACCTTTTAGATTTGGGCAAGTCACATTTTATTTATACTATTACTTGTTTTCTTATGAAAATTCCAGACATGCTTGAACGTGTCTCTTTCTGTTCACTTTATCTTTACAAAACTCAAGAAAGTAAACAAGAGGGTGGAGGCTACTATGAAGAAGGTCAGAGTCACGTATCACCAAGTGAGCTATAAGAATACAGAAAGAAGATAGTAGGACATGTTACCACATGTTGACAAGCTAAGGAGGAACAACAGAAGAAATTGCAGACTGGCCTGCAGAGCTTGGCAATACCACCATTAACAAAAAAGGGGTCAGGTCAAGTCAAGCCTATTTCAAAGCTATTATCAACTGCCCACCCACCTCACCTTGAAAAACACTTTTAAGAAGTTAACCCTGGGAAAATGAGAAGTTTTGGAGTGGGGCGAAGTGTACAAGCCTCTGTCAAGAGAATGATTTCCAGAAAGTACTTTAGCCAGACAAAAGAATTACATTTTTGTGAGCGAAAAATTCTTAAGAAAATCAGTCTGCCCAACCCCTATAGCTCTAAAAATCACTTTTTTTTTTTAATCTCACTTTTATATTTTGTATGTGAACTAAGTAATGTATATAATGTACATACTGCATGGATTTATCGGTGTGACACTTGTCAAAACATTGTTAACACACTCCACATGATATATGCGTTACAAATTTCAACCCCCCAAAATGACAAACGTGTGAAGTTTCAAGTCGTTTTCTTGATTTTAATGAATGAGGTACTATAATGGCCCTAATAATAGTGTTGGAGGGAATAATAGTGTTGGGGGGAAAATTCCCTCAAAATTAATAATAGTGTTGGAGGGAATAATAGTGCAGGGGGGAATCGCGTGCAAAAATTCCGTAATGCGGACTCAAATGGACAATATGACACAAATCAGCTGTCATTGTTTATAATAATTCATTACCTACAAGTACTAGTATGCACTATCATCATCATCTTTATCCCCATTATAACTGGCGGGCTCCATGCTTTGGCCCAGTCAGTCTGAGCACTGAGCACTCGATCGCTAATACGCTAGACCTACATCTAGGTCAATGCTAGGCCTAATAGATTTTGATCGAGTTTAGATCTATATCAATTCGAAGATTTCTACAAAAATCTCAGAATATTTTTTTTTCTTTTTTTTTTAAAAAAAAAATTTAAAAAAATAATCGTGTCGGCCCCAATAAGCATCGTACTGGGGGGAAAAACACACTAAAAAAAATAATCGTGCCGGTACGATTATTAGGGCCACTATAGTATAGGCATTTGTAGAAAATGACCACTAGGAAAAATAAAGCTTCAGGTGGCCATAAAATAAGGAAAATGACATGGTTTAAACGTGACATGTATTACAAGCCATTCACAGATTAATTTTTCCATTTTAACAAAATTGACGGAACTATAACACAATGTATGTTTTTTTTTTTAATGGAGCACATCCTAAAGAAGCATAAAAAGCTGTTTTTTTTTTTCTTCATGTATATTGTATCCTGTAAATTGCATAAAAAGTATGTCTGTTTTTACAAAAATAAAACATTGCAAAAGCAAGCCAACCAAATATTTTGTACAGCTTTTTTTTCATTTTCTTTTGGTATCAGTGTATTAATAAACATTTGGTCACATGAAAAAACAAATTTTCAGTCTCTGTGAATTTTTCACCTACTGGTTGGCACTTCATTGAATGGCCCAAAGGCTGAATAGACACTATATATGAATAATTATTTTTAATAAATTTCTACTTACAGCTTAATGTCACCCACTATCAACCAGAAACTCTTCATTTTCTTTTGACACAAAACTTTGTTGCCTGTTGTGCCACAAATGAAAAAAACTTTTTTATAGATCGCATGCCTTTCTGTGAGACTTAACATGGTGAAATATACTTATCGATGAAAATTTCCTACTGGCACAAAATAAAGCAAATTTAGGCAAGCCTTTCCAATGAAAAGTAAAAATATATATATGTGTATTTGAAAGCTGGACAATTAACCAACCTGTCAGGGTGCGGTATAACACAATTTCATGCACTTGCGCTTTATTTCTAAATTAATTGATGAAACAGACCTGACCATTTAAACCTCTACCACCATTATATCCAAGATAGTGATCAGTGAGGTGATATTTTTCTTCCCAAAATTTTAGAATTATTTGTTACTGCTGACGGTAAATTTTAAAATTTCCACAGTTGACTAACATTGCCTTCATTTCCTCATCCGAATATCCCTAGATCTAGATCTAGCCGTTAACTTAAGAATGTGGGTCCCATCTGTTTATGATGAATTGAAGGCAATTTTCGTCAACTGCTGGCAACTTTAAAAATTCGCTACAATTATCAACAGTGAGTTACAATTATGAAATTTTTACTTTTTTTGAGTGCACATTCAGAAATCAGTGCAAAGTTGTCAACATTTGACTAAAATGGCCTTCACTTTGTCACTATAATCGAAAACAGACAGGACCCATATTTTTAAGTTGTAACAATCTAGCCTAATGGTATTTTAGGAGGCCCTTACTGACAAGTTGAAAAGCAGCCAAACATCCACAGATTTTCCTTTTCTTTAGTTCACATACAGAAGTCTTGTCGAATTCAGCATTCAATTGTCTTTCTTCTGATATAGCCTATAATAATACACTTTTATGTTTGTTTTGATGTTTTAAATGCAATATTAGTCTCTAGACTCTAGATCTAGGGCCTCTACAGATCTACCTAGATCTGTACAGTGTACAGCTAACTCTGGGCTCATCTAGACCTAGACATATCTAGATCTAGACTAGATCTAGAGTTTCCTCTAGCCCAGATAAAAAAAAACGAAGTGTCTAGGTAGACCCCAATTGGGGACTATGTAGTCATGGTGGCTAGGTGCTCCCCAGAAATGTTAGTCTACTCCTCTTTGCCCCTGGTTGAATTTTGTAAGGAAGTGTAAATGGGTTAAATGGGTTGGTCCAATGCTTCCCAGAGGACACAAATGGAGGATGACAGGAGTTTAGCTTTCACTGATGACAAGCTTTTAAAAGCTTCTCTGAATTTACACATCTGTTGAAGAAAAGAGAAGAAATACTGCTTGAGCGCCTTGTACTAGGCCAGGGCAGTGAGCTGGCCAGCTAGGCGAACCAGAGGTTGAAAGGTCTGAAGTAAGCAGATTATCTTGTGTACAGAAAAGTAACATTCAGGTAAGTCAAGGGTCAAGAACCAAGTTGAACTTAGAACTTTGATCTAGATCTAGTCCTTTTCATTGTAAAATTAAGATAGAAAGTGGTGTGCAATCTATGTTCTATGTACCATGTAGACTCTTGCCTGACTTAGATTAGATATAAGGGCCTAAATGTTTGTAACATTTCAAGCCAAGGGGCACATTAAAGCAGTCGAACTAAGTGATTTTTTTTTTTACTTGGACAGGATCACTCTCATCTCTCAATTTTATACCTTGAGAGGCAGGAACTAAAATGTCAAAAAAACTAAATGACACATCTAAAGATTTGGATTTTTCTCTTGTGAAGTCAGCATTGCACGCTTCTCGTTTCGACCCTTTGTCTGTCTTTTATTCTTTTTTGACTATTGCAATAGAATTTCGCAGAAATCACTTCAGTCCGGGGAATGTAAACACACAGATTCTAGGGCTGTAGATCTAATTGGAAAACACGGCATCAAGTGTAGATTTTGCAATGTCTCCCCTCTGTAAACGACTGTAAGGAAAGCCACTGTATTGCACAAGTTCATAAGAGGTTGGAGGAATGGAGAGAATCTGGAAGTTGAGGATTGAGTGCAGATTGAGCATGACTTAGCTGATGTTGAGGGAGACAGTGCTGGTGTTTATGTCCCTGATGGAGAGAGAGCTATTGTTGGATGTCCTTGATTTAGAGAGTGCTGTTGTTGTCTTCGATGGAGAAAGAGAGAGAGAGAGCGTTGTTGCTGATGTATCTGGTGGAGAGAGTACTGTATGTTGATATTGCTGATGTAAAGAGTGCTGGTGTTGATGTCCCTGATGGAGAGAGTGCTTTTGTTGCGCCTCGGATAGCTAGATCTAGAATCTCTTCAAACGAAAAAGCGCCAAAAAATCTAAGTCTAGATTTACATGTAGATGTATATCTAGGCAGCGCTTTTTCGTTTGTTCCCACCCCGACTTTTTAAATAGGCCTAGATTGTCAAATTGAGTAGATTAGATTTTGTGTGAAAATATATAATTTTCATTAGCCTATAACTTGGCCTGTGACCTCTTCATTTCTTCGATGGATTAGAAAGATAAAGCCAGATCGATTCAAGGCCTATATAAAAAGTCGGGGTGGGAACAAACAAAAAAGCGCCTCATCCGATAGGAGCAAACGAAAAAAGTGTCAAATTGTGTAGATTTTGTGAAAATATATTTTCATTATAATTGGGCCTGCGACCTCTTCATTTCTTCGATGGATTAGGAAGATAGAGCCAGGTCGATTCAAGGCCTAGGCCTATATAAAATGTCGGGGTGGGAACAAAAAGCGCAATCTAGGCTAGATCTGGGACCACATCTAGACCGAGATCTAGATCTACATATAGATCTAGATCTAGATCTAGATCTAGATTCTAGATCTCTAGAGTCTCCTTTTAGCCCAGATAAAAAAAATCTCAACTTACGATGTAATCTCGAACTGAATTGTGAAATAATTGTTCCTGTTGAGTAACTTCAGAATATTCCATACTACAAGGAAAGCTCTAATTTATCTATCCGGAGTTTATAACAAGACATGACGAAAATGTATTAATTCTCACAAATAGTTGAAATACAGCAGTCTACTTCCATGATTGATTTAGCTTTAAACAATAATCAGTTCCGCCATTTAAATTCGAATGGCCTAGTTGCCAGTTGGTCCATCCTATCGACTCGTATCGAGGAGATGAGTCAAAGAAAGCTAGGGAGATAGAAAGAGAACGCGAGAGAAAGGGGGGAAACTAAACTTATGAAGACATGTCTGTTGTGGATCTGCATCAGCTAATTTGTTGATTGATTCATTGATTATTGGTATACCCAGTCCACCATTTATCGATGATCTCGCGATTTCTATTCATCCGTTTTCTCACAGGCCATAATCAACTTGAAACAATGTTAAAAATCCATTAAAAATCTAACTGAGCCTATGAAGAAAACCTTTAAAAGGAATCGACAGATTGTTTCTAAGACACCGAGTTTTTTGTTGTTTTTTTTAAATAACCCACTATGGTCAGTACATGTCAGTTACACCAAAAAAAAATTTTTTTTTCTCTCCTGGAAGTGTGGTCATTCAACAGAGTACGATAAATCTAGAGCGCTTGGTCGGCGATAATTCTGTGCGTAAGAGAGGGTCAGCGGGCTTTCAAAAGGAGGGCAAGATGCTTGGCCGAGAGCTCTGATACGCGCGCTCAAGCCGTTAGCTTTCACTGTTCACTCAGCTGAGCATCGTTTGTAAAGCTTACTGTTTAATCTTCAAAATGTTACGCACATGTTGTGCTGTTAGATTTGCAATCAGAAAACATATATATATATATATATAT
>BLXT01008557.1:340442-354658 GCA_019648995.1 Plakobranchus ocellatus | reverse complement strand
AACGCACAACAGCTCTGACCTCCAGCTTTGACCACTCTTTGATGGGGTAGCCATATTGGAACCAGTAGTGTTCAATAGTGCGTTGATCAATGGTGCTGAAACTGCGCACCGTAAAAGTTAATTTGTTGTACTGGTGTTTCTTGTTTACAGAATTAAAAAATATGGATTGGTTCAAAAATTATGCCCCTTTTCCTGTTTCTTTTCGGACGTCCCTCGTATCTGATCATGTAAAAAACCCATCTCATTCTTTTTATAGTAATAATGTAAATTTCATCTTATAGGCCTACAGAGATCATGTACATCAAATAACTTAAAATGTCACAACTTGAACCATAGTAAGTCAGTTGGAATAAAGAAGCTATTATCTTTTAAATACACTTCGGAGGAAAAAAAACTGGTCTTTAATCCTGAGGTTCAGTATGTGGTCGCAAACAAACGGATTGATAAAGCCAAACTAACACCTAGCAAAATAAAAGCGGAAACGAGTTTGGGATGGGGGGGGNGGGGGGGGGGGGGGGGGGGGGGGTTATTTTACGCTTTGTTTGGAAACTTTAAAAAAAGAGGTAATTTTAGCCTTTATTTCAAATAGCTAAGGCTTTGAAACATCGGATTTGCGGCAATTAATCGGCATATAAATCTGGATTGATTGAAGTTTTCAATATCAAGTTATTTCCCTTCGTAGAGTGTTTTTTGCGTGGAGAGAGTAAGATTGGCGAGGGCGAAGCGTACACCAGAAAGACTCTAGAGTGGTTGGCGGCCGCCAAGTTGACTCTATAGAGTCTGTCTGGCATGATCATTCTGGCATGCTACACCGATGAAATTAATATGGGACATTTGAAACTTTTATGTATTTTTTTCTTTTTTTTTTTGCTCCGTATCCAATCATATTTTTGGCTACTTACTATCATTCAAGCAGTATCCGCTCTTACTGCAAAATTCTATTCATCAACAGCATGACCTGGCATTGTCCTTTGTTGACGACCTCTTATCTGTATTATCTTACCATAAATGAGCTGAGGACGAAATTGTAATACGCATCGGCAAAGTTTTCTATAGGGGCGCCAATAAAATCCACGAACAATTCGAACTTTTTTATGTGGGCTTATTTTTTTACAGGTCAAGGAACTTGGCTACTGTTTTATGCAATTACAATCCAAAGAATTTAAGACAGCAATCAACTACCATCAATCAGCTTACCAGTAGGAAAAAATACTATATCTTTGTGCAATATATCAACTGCTGATGATTTTCATTTACTTTTTTGCAACAACCAATTCACTTTCTAATATTAATAAACCTCCCTAACTTAATGTCAAAGAAACCACTCCTATATCTCGCAGATTTTGTTATTAAAAGTTGCTCGGACAGATTAACACCAAATATATACCTCGTATGTTTATGCAAATGGACTTTCATTTTCAAAACATGCAAACCTAAAAAAAAAAAAAAAAAAGAACGTCTCTGTTTGATGGCATTTCAACGTGCAAAATATTGGCTGCTATACGTATTGCTGAATCACTTACGTAATAAAAATCAATTTAACTTGTGTATTGGCACGAAATACTTTCCAGAAAAGTTTAGGAGAGCTTTAGTTATTCCATTTAATATGAAAGCTAATTTGATAATAGCGTCTACTTAAAAGCTTATAACATTTTCTCTAGCTTCTCAAACTTTTGTAAAGACTTATTCATAATGAATAAGTATTAGACGAAGTATAATGTATTACATGATGAGCCAAGACAAATTTTCATTGCTCCTCTGTGTCCACCCAGCACTAAATGGATAGCTAAGTCTCTTCAGCCCCGTCGAAAGTAAAGGCGGCGAGGAAAGCAATGGGAAACTATTTCATAATGTCGTATGCCAAGAACAACCAGAATCTATTCCTGGTTCCCCGATACTAAGGCTAAGCGTGGGACCCACTTTACTTTTTTTTTTTTTTATTACATGATGGCTAGACAGGTTTTTCACACATCACCTTAATGAAAAGGCTCTCATTAGAGCTAACTAATAATAATTTGAAAGCCATCAATTTGGACAAAATCAAAGTTCATAGTTTATTGACTTTAAACATACTTTTGATATGATTGATTACAATATCTTCATAATAAAGTATCTTGTAACTTACTTGCTCTACTCTTCTCCTTCTGAAATCTTTCTTTATCCAATAAAGTACAGCATGTGTTTTTCAATAAAATCACATCTAAAGCCACACAGATCCAACGAGGAGTTCTGGAGGGTTCAATTTGGGACCTCTTCTTTTCTCTCTGTATCAATGATCCTCCCGACAGTGTACCCTTAAAAATTATAAAATATTTGCTGATGGTACAAGCATCTGTGTTATAGATGTGGTAGTGTTGTACACAAACTTCAGTTATCAGGAAACGAGTAATTCTGGGCTCATCAAGAAAATGAGAGTTCACATAGGCAAAACAAAGCACATGCTTCTTACTAATCGTCAATACACCAATGGCCTCCTCACTACATTATCAAAAGAGTTTCCAGTATAAGAGTTTTAGGCATAGCCTTCGATAGTAAACATTGGTTGTGCGGTTTTGTTTTTATTTACAGCAAATTTTGCTATGGATTACTTCTATTTGGTGGTGCAACTTTAAGTCATTTGCGTCCTTTTGTAAATCTTCGAAAGAGAGCTATTGGATTTATATTTATATTTTAGGATAAACTTTGAGATAGTGATGAATATTTCAAATCACTCAATATCTTCTCAAAAAATTCCCTACTACATTTTCTTATAGATAGAGAGATATTCAAATCCCATCAATTCAACTTTTATTTATACCTCATTGTTCTACTACTGGTAATAGTAGTTATCTTTTCAAGTCGCCAACAGCAATAATTGAGATTGTTAAAATTCAGTCTCCTTTGGTACACTTATGTTTTGGAACAGCTCTGCTCTCATCTATGAGGAATTTCGCCCCGTTTTCTTTATCTTAGAATATGAATATCAATTAATACCCCACTTTTTATCTGAGTTATTAAATCTATGCTGATGTGTAGGTATATACATTTTATAATAATAAATGCCACTCAAAATGTTTTTAAGTCTTTAAAATAGATATTTAAGGCGGTAGCCTTTTTTAGGGATTGAACTTCATAAACAAGGCTATTCCTTCATTGTCCCGGGGTACTTTTTTTACATTCAGTCACAAACATTTTTAAAAAGGTACTATTTATGCATGATTGTAATGAATAAATTGTCTATTTCTCGTTCAACTGTTCATGATTGTACAGCTACATTTGAAAAAATATTTGTTAAATCTTTAATTTATAGCTAAAATGGATATTTGTATGCGATAGAATCGCCTGTCGAGCATGTCATGTTGCTATGTAGACATATCAATCTGCCGCGCTGTGTCTAGCTGTGGGCCAGTGTGTTTAATATCTGCCGTGTTTGTCGAATGTTGCAGTATGGACTAAGATCTGACCACTTTTTTTTTTTAATTAAATGAATGGCTGTGGGTGTTCTTATTTCAGCCGCATGTAGGAGTAAAGTCTATCGGGCTGATTCTTTAAAGGATTAAAGTGGTGATGGTATTTACCAGTCTGAATAATGAGTCAGTCCTCAGCAACCAGTTTCTAAATTCCCAAAACAATGACTAGATACAAGTGAAATCGATAAAAGTCCATCGCTACACTGTCAACTTTGATAATAAATAAAATATTACCATTTAAACGAATAAAAAGAACTGAAATTTTAGCAATATTGATCAAATTAAAACGGAGAAACCAGTGCTATTATCTTCAATATGTTTCTCAACTTTCGTTACATCTATCGCAACAAAGAAACTTCTCAGTAGAATACTTACGAGATCAGCGTTAGGGCATCTTTCTTGGATGCGCCCGTCTCTTCGAAGCCACTGTTAAAGGACCATTGGAGTTTTCTAAATTATCCTTAATTTAATCATGCATTATTTTATTGTTTTCCAAAATCAAAAGCCAAGGGTCGCTTCAAATTATATTTAGGTACGTTCGCCTTGTTTTCGCCACTTCCACTGTGCAGTCATTTTTATTTTTTTTGTTCTGGATCCTCTTTGCTAGCATCTAAGTCTAGGTTGTGCTTTGAGATTCAGCAATTACTGATGCTTCTGCAAGACATAAGCACGCTTGAAGAGAGGGTATTTCAAATGTAGTGTTGGGCGGGGTCCGGAAATGGTATCTATCTTTTATGTCCTCTTTCTGCTGCACAGAATCCTCACTTATGTTATTCACAGGATTTATGTTGGTGGCGAGTATAGACTCTTCATTTGAATTAACTACAGAAGACTCCACGTCAAAGAAAAAACATTGTAAAAACGGTTGTAGCTGCTCAGATTTCTCTTTGGTGCAAAAAGAATCAGCTTTTTCTGATTATGGATAAGGTTTGTTTCCTACCGATGTTGGATCTTCAGCATCATTTTGACAGGGAAGACGATCTGCCTTTGCTCTCCATTTGTTACCATTGTTTCTCTCATTTTCTCTTTGCAATGACATCGGCAGTCCACAGCCGATAGGAGCCAGTTTAGGTAAAAAGACATTATCTGACCGGAGATATGTAAAACGGCTTGCAGTTCTCTCTCCTATATCATCTTTGTTTGCCACTACTTCCTTAAGGTTTAGCTGCTGTGATTCCCAAAGAGGCAATATTGGTTCCAGTTTTCTTGGCCCAGAAGAGACAACCAATGCATTTTTGCTGTCTCGCAATTCTTTGAACGAACTAAAACGTTCACGATTTGTTTGCAGATTGTAGCTAAAATTTTGCCCGTTGCACATAGCATGCCTTTCCTCTAAGTGTTCCGCCCAAAAGCTTTCCCCGACATTTAAACCTTGCCTGGTCGGCTTTATCAGCGGTGTCCTAAGTTTCTCCATATTAAAACAATCAAAGTTTAAAAGATTAGGCATATTGAATCTTGAACACCATTTCCGAATTTTTTTTTCACCAGAACAGGAGGAACCTGCGTTTAGTTCGTTATTCTGCCTTTCATACAATAATTTTGCCTGTGACCCCTTCCTGCTGCCATGATTTCGTTCAATATTACCAATATCTAACCGATATAATGCGTTTAAAGTGTTTTTAAGAAGAGTAGGATTTAAACTTCCTAAATTTGACGTGTCCTGAATATCGATGGTGTCTGAAGACACGCCGTCATTTGTGTCTTTTTTCCTGCTGGTGCTCAAAACATCGCGTCGCTTTGCTTTGAGTTTTTCTCGGAAAAATGCTTGTCGTTCCTCTTTTCTTTGTGCAGGTGCAACGTAAAGGTGCTTCTTGTTGACGTCATCTACATTTCTGCGCATATCTCTGGTAGCTCGAGCGGCGTCCTCTGCTCTTAGGAAACAAACAAACCCAAAACCTCGTGATCTCTCACCTTCCATCATGACCTTGAAAGATAAACAAAAGAAAACGTGATTTATGCCCTATCTGGAAATTGTAATAAGCAACTTTTAAAATACTATATTTAAAACATGATAGAAAATTTCAAATTATAGACAGATGCAGAGCATAATTCTTACACTTATGGGGGGCTGAACTGACTTTTTTTTAGCTTACATGACTACAAGTATGTCTATTCTGTTCGCATTTAGTGACTGAGATTTTGAAATAAAACTGATAAATTCAGAAATAGATAAGTTCAATCTAATACTTTTGTTGGATTGAAGGAGCGGCTTATAAAAAAAATTGAATAAATAAACATATAGAAATCAAAACAAATAAGACTAAAAGTCAAATAAGTGAAAGAATAAAAAATTTTGAAAAGATGCATAAATAAATAACAATTACAATCGTAATTCATAAAAGTCATTTCTACCAGAGTGGCGTATATCTTCTCTACATAGATTTCTTTGCTATACTAAAATATGGTATTCCAAATATTTTCAAAATTATTGCTTTTGAAATCAAATTTAGCACATACTTCATTATTATAGTCATTATGCGATATGCTTTTTTCTGCCAACTTCTGCCCTCATCCTTTTGTCCAACCTTATTTAGAAGACGAGTCTTATAAATACTCCTGGTCGAATCTGCTTGTTATGTTGATATTTCAGGAATTTGATAAAAAAATTAATATTTCCATCTTTTTTGTTAAAGAGTTCTCTATGTGAATTAATTGAATAGATGTGATGCTCAATGTCTAGAAGAAAATACTTACAATAATTATTGTCACTACTGTAATCCACAAAAAGAAAAAAATGATTTGTAAATACTTTATTGCAACAAAAGCAAGCCTAAAAATGGTTGAAGATAAGGAGTCCTTGGATTCACGCATTTCAATGAACGGAAAGAAAAAAAAAATTAATTCTGCTTGTAGTTTGAGGCAACAGAATGTCTTTTGTGTTCCACTAAAAAAATTTCAACTTTTCTCTACCGCTGTCCAAAGTACTACGTGCGATTAAGCATATGAGGTTAATTCCCGTGAGCGTAGGCCTAGCCCATTAGGCTAGAATTCTCGCTCACAACCAATGTGCGTTTGTGCAAACCTTCAATAAAATCATGAAGAACTATACAACAAGGAGAAAGAAGCGATCTTTAAAATAAAATCAATATCTCACAAGAAGGGACACATTGGGCCGTCGACTAGGCATGGTTTATCGGCCGTACCCTCAACAAATTAGCGTAACGTAGAGACGATAATTTGCTAGATAACAGTGAGAAATAGAACTAGAAAGTTATATGAAAACTCGACAACAAGGTTCAAAACATATCAATAACAAGTGGATTCAAAGTAATTAACATATGAATTATTACATATTGCATTACATAATTACGAGTTTGGTTCATCTTGTAGGAAAATTGCAGTAGTGCGTTAAGTCCAAAATAAGAGTCTCGATAAAGACGTAGATGATCAATAATCATAATGATTCACGTTAGTATGAGATAATATATTATATCTAAGATCGTTTAAAGAGATATTAAAAGATTTTTTGGCAGATAAAATAAAGCTGACAATCAATTAAAGCGAAGGTTTAATAATAATAAAACTTTACCAATCGATTGGACATGCGACTTCAACGTATGGCCTATAATAAATAATGTCGAAGCTCATCATCGAAGAAAAATAAAAATCCTAAAAATGTGTTGACTAAAACAGGTAAAGTTAAAATCAAAATATTTGTCAAGCACCGGTATAGAACTTTCAATAGCCATGTGAGCAAGTGTTCTCAGCATGAGCGGTTTAACGCATCTTGTAGGACCTTTCCATAATAAATGCTCTAAGGTGACGGAAAATTATTGGATGGTTAACGCCCAACGTGTGAGGCGAGCACTGACTGGGTGTATAACAATCTCATTGGGAGATATTTTGAAAATTTCTTCAAAGCAAAGACAGCAACGAGATATTCTTTCTCGATGGAGTCAAGCAATCTGCAAGACTCATACGAACAAAATAAAGAAAGGTCGCCGTGTTGCTGCAACAAAACAAGACCCATGGCTTTAGTTTGCGCAACCCAAGGTTTGGATAGATCGGGGACTGGAAGGACAGGACCGGAGGTAAGGATGGCTTTCATCGAGAATGTCATTTAAGCAGGAGTGCAAATAACCTTTGATGGACTGGACGTATGCGTAAGATCAGTGAGAGGTGGTGCAAAGAGGCTTTTAAATCCAGAACGAAACAATGGTAATAGTTCAAGAGACCCAAGAGTGAGCAACCCCTTTTTTTATTTAATGGAATATTCTTATTTTGTTTGAATGTATCTTCAGCTGAGATTGAGATTGTTTTTGAGCGAGTTTCACGGTCTCAAACATCTGCTGAATCATTTGTTCCGTAAATCCATGGTAAAAGCGATGTCAATTAGGCCGCGCACGTGGCGAACATACATTAGAATGAAAGGAGCGAAATCTGTAGAGCAGTGAGGGATTTCGTAGTTGGCAAAAAGAACTGCAGGAAGTATGGTCCAAAGTTTCAGGTATGTTTACGGTAAATTTGGTTATCGTGGATTTGAGAGTACCGTTAAATTGTTCAACGAGACCATTAAATTGAGGCTTGTAAGGTGTAGACAGTTAGCAATGAATACCAAGCATATTCATAACTTCATCTATAGCTTTAGAAACGTGTCGGTTGTCTGAAAGTATTTCCTCAGGTAAGTCTATGCAAATGAAAATGGAGAAAGGTGTGTTATCAACAACAGTGATACGGATATCCTTTAGCGGAACACATTCTGGTCGGTGATTGGCAACTATCAACAAGAGTGAGAGCACATCTACATTTGTTCTGTGAAAGAGTAAACGACCAATGATAGCAATTATAAATAGCAACTGCATCGAAAAGTTTACCCACAATATGGAATCGTTCAATTGGGGACTTAGGTGATTTGTTGCAGTGCTTCTGAAAACTGAGTAAGATCTGATCCAACGTTACAAAACATATGAGACCATGAGAAGCGACTTGCTGTTCTCTTTTTGGCAACTTAAATACCCATATGACCCGACATAAAAGAGTCATCATAACTACTGAGTAACAGTTCTCAATGGCTTAGAACCACAAGCTGATGCTCATCAGTTACTTTCCTAGAACGACCATAAAGGTGTCTATCCTTAAAGAAACAGTATTCATGAGTAGCTTTAGCACGAAGCTAGTTTAAAGATGAATCGTGCATCGGTCGTGTCAAAAAGGTATAATAATCAATAGAAGATATAAAAGGACGACACAGACGTTGTGAAGGTGAGGGATCCTGGGGAGCTATATAGGCATTGATTACGAATCATGTATAGATAAAATTGTGCAGAATCTTTTCAGTGTGGGCTCTTATAGTGGCAACCGAAGAGAAACGCTTATCTTGATCTGAATCAGGGTCAAGACAATTACAATCGGTTTTTGGTTTTTTTTTAATGAGGAAGTGACACACATCGAGAATGTTACCAACAGTGTTCCCAGTGATTGGGGAGAAAACTGAAGTAGCAATAACAGTATCTGAATAGTAAGGAGTGCTGTGGCAATCATATCAAGAAAAAAATTCTGTTTGGAATTACCGAATAAGAAACATTAAAGTCACCGGTGTAGGAGTGAGCTCCATATGCCTATACACGTGAATCCAGTATCTTTTGATACCGTAACTGGGGCAGAATGGATAATATCTCTAACAAGATTTAGTAATGCTTTGGTTTGTTGCAACTTTGAAGAAAAACAACCCAATGTAGCGTACTCATTGTTAAAAAAAAGGAGATCTATTGCGACTATGAAAACGGCTACGGCGACTGAAACAGGCATTCCTGTAAAGACCTCCAGTTGAGTGAAACCCAGCAGGAATGCGGTGAATAGCATTTGTTTCATACCAATGAGTTTGAGAGGTGAATTCATGGTTCGTCAGAACAGCGCTAACCGAGTGCGATCTGAATTTGCAAGAGTTTTAAGATTGCGATCATCTATTGCCATGATGGGCTTGGTTGGGAACGAGGTAGACGAATGTTAGCAGGATTGGCGGACGAGAAGGCACCAGCTGAAATAGTCTCTCGTGCCACAGGGCGATCCTGGTGGGCTGCACGATATTTATCGGCTATATATGTCTCAACTCTGCTATAGTTTTAGGTAACTCTCTCTTAAAAAATGTTTCTAGGTCGATACACTCGATCCTTTCTTGTTATGACTCTTGATTGCATGAAGTCACCGGCTTGAAATTCCGACAACCTTATCCATTATTTTGTCATACGTTGTCTCAAGTCTAGAAATGAAACCATCAAAGCTTACTGAACTATGAAATTTATCTCCCGAGCCGGTAAAAAAACACTTCTTAATGGGGGATTTCTTTAAGCACTTATTGTGCTGTGATGTAGATAACGACTGAAGGACTTTCAAAGCCTCGAACGTAAGTAGGCCCGACACAGCATTTTTTCCTCGTCTGTCCAGCCAAGAGATCCAAACATCATTTCGAACATGAATAGGCAGACGTCAATTTGGCCCTGGCCGTCCTTAAATAATAGCACCTTGATGCCCTTTGTATATCACGTGAATCGGGAACATGATTTCCATCACTTATTTTTTCTTTTTAGCTCTAGTTCGTTATAGGCCTTAAGTTCGGCAAGTTCAAATTCATTTTTGGCTTTTTTTTTTTCCTCCGGTCTGGCCTGACATTCATCGCGTTCAATTTTCTCGTGTATACTTACGTCCGCATAACTTAATTTTTTTTTCTATATTTCTGTAATCTCGAATCACCACAAAAAAGCGTTTGTAGTGTACAGTATGAAAATCATTGAAATTTAGTAACCAAACATGAGCTGCAAATCTGACCAAAAAGAAAAATAGAAAAATAAATTTAAAACGATGGGATAATAATGGATTCTCCAATAATGTCTCTTCGTCCTAGCTGCTGGGTCTTTCCGAGCTGTATACATGGAAAATAAATTAATTTCCCGTCCCTGAGCATCATCCAGCAGAGATCGCATCGGACTGTCATACTACTCGTGTGATTTCAGCACAGTTCGAGACAAACCTGTACACCAGGCTGCCTTTGAGGTCTTGGTCAGTCACTAGACCAGGTGCAAACTGAATACCTGACAGGACACTGTTACAAGAGCAAGCATGACGAAGAAGCCAATAAAACATAGCCTTCACACAAGATTTCAACAAGCAATGGTCTCCCGACCAGCGGAGCTCAGAGGTCCAGGGAAAAGAAAATATTGCACCATCAGTGCGAATTTACCCCAAAACAAAAAAAAATTAAGTAAGATACTTATCTAAAATTCCAAAGAATGAAGGAAACCGAAGAGCCCACCAAAAGAATCTATCGAACTCTTTCGTATCAAGAAGCGTGGAGATTTAAGGTTTGTTATGTTGAAGGAATAAAAAAAATAAAAGCACACGACCCTGAGATAAAAAGCAACAAAAAACGTACATGATTTACCTTAGCACTAATTACTTCTCCAAACTTAGAAAACATATTCTTGAGGCTAGCATCATCAACTTCTTCATCGAGATGTTTAACGTAAAGATTTATGCCTTGTTGAGCACCATTAACTTGGAAAGATCCTTGATTTGATGAACTTGTCGGATTGTGCTGAGACTGTTGGCCTGTGGAGACAGGGCCGGCAAGTTGCATCCTTTGCTGGAGATGGAAGAAATCATAGTTTATATCACAAGTAACATTTTCTGAGATTATATTCGCACCGACGCCTTTAGTATTTTGATCACTGTTAGAAACTGTAGTGAAATCCCCCTCTGATGCTTGGGGCATGTCTCCGTTTTGTTGTTTTTCTTTGGAAAGAGATTCTTTTTCCGACAAAAACGTGTGCAGTTCTTTTTTATGATGATGATATTGGTGCTCATTTGGTTCATGTTTATTAACTTTAAGATCGTACCATCGACTATGAATTCGACCCAACTCCTGGAAACAATCAGTATTTCTCTTAGATTTACACGATTCTAGATTTTTACGCTGACATGTCTGCAGATTGTGCTGACTAAAGTGACATTGAAAAGACTCGCTTTGTTTATGTTCATTGTTAGAAAATGTCTGGAAATCAGTCTGTGTCCAAGAGGATTTTGGGAGAGTTTCTGATCGTAATAGTCGTTTATCATTTTCACAATAAAGAGAGTAAGACTGCAAATGAAAAGGGTAATTCATATGATCCTGCAGCTCTCTTTTGCAGGGATGCTCACCGGTTCTCGGTTGAAGACATTGATATTTTGTTTCCTGAAAAGAGTTTGATGAATTTACTCTTTTTTCGTGACATGGCTGCAAACTTTGAGCCCGTCGGCGTTTCTGATTACTGCCTTGGCGACTCTCTAGTCTGATTTTCTTATGAAGAAAAGTATTGCAGCGTTTCGCCTCAATCAATGACAATTGTGCAATAGGGTTTGTTCTGTCTCTAATCTCATGAATGTTGAAAATAGTTGGTTGCCACTCGTAACAATTTTTGTGAAGTTGAAATAGGTTGGAAGTTTGACTGACGGTCTGTACGTTTTGATCGTAATGTAACTGATGTTGTTGATTGTAATATATTTGATGCATGTTTAAAGTGTCTTCCACATTTGTCGCAGAAGGCCGTAATGTTGGAAAATTAGGCAGACGAAAAGAACAAGGATGATCTTGTGAGAAAGAGACAACTTGTTTCGTCTGGTTCATATTGTTGGATGACGCGGAAAAGAAAGACTTTCTTGTGCCGCTTGAAATCTCAAACTTGTTATTATAGAAATCTATGCCTTTGTTTATACCAGAAGTAGCAAAAGGGACTGATCGACCAGGACTAGAGCTTCTCTTGCCGAGGAATTTAGCTTTATCAGAGCTGTAATGCTGACGATAACGAATCCTGTGCTTGCCTTTTTGACTGCCCTCATCCATTTTGAAGCGTTGAGAACTTCTTTGTTCGAGGCTTTCGGAATATTTGTTTTCAATTTTTTGAAGATTGAGGTAGGTGTATTCCTCTTCTATGCATCCCTCTTCCAAGTCAACCTCTGAGACCAACGGAATTTTTATGTGGGGGGATATTTTGGATGAAAGAATATCTTGAATAACTGCTTGACTTTCCTCCGCGTGGTGAGATAGATCTCTATTTGGATGACGCAAAGGCTGTTTAATTTGTTGATGAGAGCACGTCTGCTGTTGCTGTTGCTGCTGAATGAGATGATGGTAATGGTAATAATGATGAGGATCATGATGATGTTTCGTCGCCTTCTTTATAGCTGGACCTGCGAATAATATCCTTCCATCCAGCTCTTTGCCATTTAGCATCCTGATAGCCTGAAACATAATTAACCATTATTTTGAATGAAAATCCAAATAAACAATCGAATAGTAAAATATCATCATTGGCAAAGAGCAGTTTGGTGAATTTTATAGATTGCATTACAATGCTGAAGATTTTTACGACACTTGCTCAACCCTTTATACCCATAATGTGACACATCAGGACCCCTAGAGATAATTATAAATGAACTGGAATATAATAAGAAAATCAGTCGCGGAAATCAGGATCAGGACAATTAGTAAAAGGAAACGGAAAACATGCGTATCTCGGACAACCACGTATGTTGCATGTATAAGTGTATTTTTTTTTCTTTTCTTTAATTTGAGAAAAGTTTTCTCTCATAAATGTTACATGGCTTTCATTCTTAAAAGAAACCCGTACAACATTGGTTGTCGCGCTGACAAAAATGCATCGATCTGCACGGGGATTACGTTGAGAAGTAGTAGAAGAGTGAACTTCAATCTGTGTGAGTTTCAAATTTATCTAATCAAAACTCTTTGAGTTATGCCCGGCCTAATTGACATCGCTTTTACCATGGATTTACGGAACAAATGATTCAGCAGATGTTTGAGTCCGTGAAACTCGCTCGAAAACAATCTCAATCTCATAAAGAAAAGAAACCCGTACAACATTGCTTAAAAAATTTGCTCATGCTAATAATGTGAGCACTTTTATGTCTGATAAGCATAATAATCTGTAACGTATATCAAAATATAGGTATACTATATGAACGGCATGATATTTTATACCTTTTTAGCATGCTCGGTCTGCTTGAAGGTAACAAAGGCAAATCCTTTTGAAGTTCCATCATCTTCACGAATCACCTTAAAAAAGACAAACAGACAGCGTTAATATTGATATATTAAAAGCAAAAATTATCATCAACAATAACATCAACAAACATAAAAACAACTGTACAATAAATAATAGCTAATACTAAAAAAGAAAAAAATGTGGATGAAAGAATACAAATACTGTCCATTTAATGAATACGTGGCTTTCTTGTGACCATTTCTTTCATAAATGTGTCTTTTTTATTTTGCAAATTCTTAAGCTGAAGACACACTTTCTTTTTATGCACGACATTTACTCATCTTTATATTTCATGCCTCTTTATTGTTTGCATGAGGATCTTCTCGAAGGGTTATGGTCTAAAGCGTCAGAGTTTTCATAAACCCTTAACAGAGAATACAATATCAAAGAGAATAATCTACTTGATCCTTATTTCGCTTACCCTTTCGCAATACAAAATAATTGCTGTCGCAAGACGTTAATATTAGTTATTAGCAATCTGTAGTTTTAAAAAATCCCTCACAATTATATCCTCCTATGTCGTGATGGAAATCTTCCAGCTGCCTTCTGGAAATCATTTTCAAACTGTGAAGTTCAAATTATAAATCTAATCCCTAAATTGATGACCCGAATTTCACTCATGTCACAGATTTGGTGACGTTCAAATATAATTTTACGCCTTGGAAGGAGGGGGGGTGGGGGGTCTCTTCTCCTGTAAGAAAAGCGCAAGAGGGGGTAGGGGGGGGGGGGGGGG